>JBBYHK010000022.1:16091012-16126514 GCA_038382065.1 Adansonia grandidieri | reverse complement strand
TCTCTCTCTCTCTCTCTCTCTCTTCTTTATCTTCTTCTCCTTCTTCTTAAAAGGCTTTGAAACCCTAGAAATCCTCGAAATTCGAGCCTACATAAACCTTAGACAGAGAAGCTTTAGGGGAAATACTCTAAATCTCCAAAAATTTATTCAGATTCGAAGTTAGAGCTGAGTTAACTCGAACTCGAGTTGCTCCTTGACTCGGCTGGTTTTGGGAGATCGAGTTTGTTTTGTTCTCGAGAGCAGAAAATGTCGTCGCTGAGCAGAGAACTGGTGTTTCTCATACTTCAGTTTCTGGAGGAAGAGAAATTCAAGGAGTCTGTTCATAGGTAAGCCTTTTATTATTTTTTAAGTTAATTAATTTCTCCGTATACGTGTACGCACCTTATATTTGTACATTTATTTTCGTATTTGCTTTTGTTTTTGTTTTTGTTTGTTTGTTTGTTTTTTTTTTTTTTGTACAAGTAGAAGGGATGAAGGAAAATTTTGAGAATCTGAAATTTTACAGTTTTTTGGGCTATTATGGTGAAATTAGTTATAGTTCTTTAAGTAGCTATGGTAATTGAGTCTTTGAGGTGGTAAATGGTGAAAATCAAAGGATTTTGGTTGTAGAGGGAAGGTTTTGATGCCTTAATTTAGTTGCTGTAGGGGGGATTACTTTCAAGTAATAAAACATATGCAATCGAGTTTTACTTATTGATTTTTGTATACTATGTTTTCTTGCGTATTGAGGAGGTGGATTCAAATGGAAAGAATTTGTTGTTTCCAGGTTTTAAGTTATTTAGCTTTTAATTATTAGAAAAAAAAAAAGGGAGAATAGAAAGAAGAAGAAAATGATAACTCATTTTTATTGATGTTCTTCTGTGAATAGTATGGTAAGGGTTTTACGGGCCGGCAAAATGTTTCTCTGTCCCTTAGTACCTTATTTTGGGCTTAGGAAGTAGAGTGATTTGATTTGCATTAGCACTAGCATTTATGTGATTGGGAGTTTATGTTTGAAATAATTTTCATCTTTTGTAGGCTTGAGAAAGAATCAGGGTTTTTCTTCAACATGAAGTACTTTGAAGAGAAAGTTCAAGCAGGAGAATGGGATGAAGTTGAGAAGTATTTATCTGGTTTTACGAAAGTTGATGATAACAGATATTCCATGAAGATATTCTTTGAGATAAGGAAGCAGAAGTATCTGGAAGCACTTGATCGGTATTGTTGATGCTTCACTTGTTTAACTAACAGAAATCCTTAAATTGTTGATTAATGAATGATTTAAATATATTTTAATCCTGTTGAAATTTTTTAACTTTTTTTTTATTGATATTGCAGGCAAGACAAGGCAAAGGCTGTTGAAATATTGGTGAATGATTTGAAGGTATTCTCCACATTTAATGAGGAATTGTACAAAGAAATCACTCAGCTTTTGACGCTTAACAATTTCAGGTAATTTCATTGCACAAATAAGCTATATTGGTTAGTTGTTATTTGTTAAGGTGTAGCATTGATGAATGATTTCTATTTATTAATCAGTTTGTCTGTTTAGAGCTTTGATCAGTTAACAAGGGAACATATTAGTTGAGTTTTAAAACGTTTAATCCAAGGAATTTGATTGTAAGGGAATTTTTTTTTTTTTGGGGGGGGGGTGGGGGCAAGTAACTAAAATCTTGAATTCTTTTGAGAGAAAATTTCCATGTCATGTAATTAAGCCTGAATAAATGCTTGAAATCTTCATAATTTTATAATTGTACTTTCTCATCTGAATGCAGGGAAAATGAGCAGCTGTCCAAATATGGGGACACAAAAACTGCTCGCAGTGTAATGTTGGTAGAACTAAAGAAACTCATAGAAGCAAATCCATTTTTTCGTGATAAGCTTGCTTTCCCAACTTTAAAGTCCTCAAGACTAAGAACTTTGATCAACCAAAGGTGATGTTGGTATCATACTTGCTATTATAAATCTAGGGAAGGAAATATAATTTGTTATCTCTGTTTATGTAGATATATATATATATATATTTATATATATTTTGATTTGAAAGTATGGATTCATACAGCTTGAACTGGCAGCATCAGCTATGCAAGAATCCAAGGCCAAACCCAGACATCAAGACTTTATTCACAGATCACACATGTACGCCTCCAAACGGTCCTCTTGCACCCACTCCTGTCAATCTTCCGGTTGCTTCAGTTGCAAAACCTCCTGCTTATACAGCACTTGGAGCTCACAGTGTATGTTGCCATGCATATGTTGCTTTTGTTATTTCCTGGAATGGATAATTATTTTTCTACCTGTACAATACTATTTAAAATATTGACTAACGCATGCTTTCTCTTACTTTTGGCCTATAGCCCTTCCCACCATCTGCAGCAGCTGCTAATGCTGGTGCTTTAGCAGGCTGGATGGCCAATGCTTCTGCCTCTTCATCTGTTCAAGCTGCTGTTGTCACTGCATCATCCATGCCTCATCCACAAAATCAAGGTCAGGACTTAAATCTCATTGGAAACAGCTTTTTTAAAGATGCACGTAATTTGGACAATTGCCTTATTAATGCACATCAGACGATATTAATCATAAGATGGTCATAATATCAATTTTCTGAATTTTGGGTTGTGGTTGCAGTTGCTGATTTAACATCTAGGATGCCATTTCATCATTTATTATTTCTGGATGTGTTAACTCTTAAGGAAGCAAATCTTTGTTGGCTTGAAAGTTTTTACTTAATCTATTGATGCTGGAGATGCTATCATACATTTTTTTTTCTGTTTTACTCTGCCTTCACATATCATACAAGGATTGCCTTAGGGGACTGAAAATATGTCTTATTAGGTGTATGCCATTTAATCTGCTTTCCCATTTGAACAGTTTCAGTTTTGAAGCGTCCAATAACGCCTCCATCAGTGCCTAGCATGGTTGATTATCAGAATCCTGACCATGAACAGCTCATGAAAAGATTGCGGCCTGCTCCATCAGTTGAGGAGGTGATTTCTCAGTTTTTGTTGGTTTTAGTTATTCATTTGTTCTTTCACTTTAAAAATATTCTAATTTTGGATTCCTCTGGTTTTGTTTCATTACCAATTTAATATGTTTCTTTTTTACCATTTTAGGTTACATATCCTACACCCCGGAAGCAAGCTTGGTCATTGGATGACTTGCCAAGAAGCGTGGCTTTGGCCATGCATCAAGGATCCATGGTCACAAGCATGGATTTTCATCCTTCACACCACACATTGCTACTCGGTATGAAAGTTTATCTTTATCCTTCGCGCCATGTCTAGCTTGAAACTTGTTGATTTTCATGACTAATGTAATTGGAGCAGTTGGTTCTGCTAATGGTGAAATTACACTCTGGGAACTTGGAATGCGGGAGAGGTTGGTTTCTAAGCCATTCAAGATATGGGAACCGTCAACATGTTCAGTGGCATTCCAGGTTTGTGTGTCATTACCTACTGATATTTCTTTCTATGTTATACTTTTTGTCTTCTATTCTTTTTTCAATGTATATCAAACTATTTTTTTATTCATGTCTGTTTTAGCAATTTCTATGGGTTTTAGCGTTGCAATTGATTTTGTTGGGAGAGTTACCTGCAGGCTTTGATGGTAAATGATACATTAATATCTGTCAGCCGTGTCACATGGAGTCCTGATGGAAAATTTGTAGGTATGTTCCCTTTTGATAGATTACTAACATTTTTGTCTTAATATATTTGTACTTATTGCCTTTCTTGCTGCAGGTGTTGCATTTTCCAAACACTTAGTTCACTTTTATGCTTATGCTGGATCAAATGATCTAACCCAGTACTTAGAGGTTAGTTGATATTTTTCTACTTTCCAGATAAAAGAACAGATAAATGATGTTTGACTTTTTCTTCATCCTTTTTTATAACAGATTGATGCCCATGTTGGTGGTGTGAATGACTTAGCTTTTGCTTATCCAAACAAACAACTGTGCATTGTTACCTGTGGAGATGACAAAAGTATAAAGGTGAGAGAGAGTAAATTTCCAATATTATAATTTGATTAAACCAATATCTGTTGTTATAGTAATGAAAGAATTGGTACAGGTCTGGGATTCAATGACAGGAAAAAAGCTGTTTAATTTTGAAGGTCATGATGCACCGGTTTATTCCATTTGCCCACATCATAAAGAGAACATTCAGGTACAATACAAAAAATGTCATTGGTTGTTGATAATATATGCTCTTTAGTATTAAGAACGGCTACCTCTGTTGCCGTCTTGACTGTGACTAACCAGTCTCTGCTGCCTAAAGGCACTATCTGAACCAACTTGTTAAATGCATGACATTTTGTATAGCAATGTGCTCTCATAATCTGTAATTTATGATTCCCTTTTCAGTTTAACATCCATCAAAGAGCTGCCTGCTTTAATCAAAACCATTTCCATACTCCCAGTTAGAACTTTAGCCCAAAGGATCTCCCCTTGGTGCTATAGTGGTCTGCTATTTTTGATTCACTCATTTTAATGTTTTCGGCCAATGTCTTTGTGGAGTTCATAGTTTTGTTGCTTCAGTTGAATGCTTAGTTTTTCTTCAGGCTGAGAATTGATATTCGGATGGGAACTTATACTTTCATTTGCTAATTATCTACATCATTGCAGTTCATATTTTCAACTGCTGTTGATGGGAAAATTAAGGCCTGGCTGTATGATAATGTGGGTTCCCGAGTTGACTATGATGCCCCGGGTCACTGTTGTACAACAATGCTTTACAGTGCTGATGGAAGTAGGTATGATCATGAATTTTACAATTGGAACTTTAGCAACTTCCTGGTAAAAACTATGTGTTTCATTCATTCCCAAAAAAATTGTTTTTCTCATGACGACTTAAGGTTAAATTTTGTTCTCTAGTTTTACACGTAATTCATTTCATTCTAATTTTGGATTTCTGTTAATTTCTACTTTCGTTTTAGGTTGTTCTCTTGTGGAACAAGTAAAGATGGAGAATCTTTTTTGGTTGAGTGGAATGAAAGTGAAGGAACGATAAAGAGGACTTACGTGGGTTTTAGAAAGAAATCAGCAGGTATCGTGTCATTTGACACAACACAAAATCATTTTTTGGCTGCGGGGGAAGATAGCCAGATAAAGTTTTGGGACATGGATAATACCAATCTTCTCAGTTTCACAGATGCTGAGGGCGGACTCCCTGTAAGTTTAATGTTCAAATTGGTAGCTCTTTTATGAAACATAGATGCTATCAAGTTGGGTGTCTAATTAATCATATTACTTGCTTCAGAGTCTTCCCCGTGTGAGATTCAATAAGGAAGGAAATCTCCTTGCTGTGACAACAGCAGACAATGGATTCAAAGTACTTGCGAATGCTGTGGGTCTTAGATATTTAAGAGCAGTTGAAGCATCATCTTTTGATCCTTTGAGAACACCCATTGTTTCTGCTGCAATTAAGGTTATTATCGTTTTGGTTTGATTAATGTTTCCTTAAGAATATTCATGTCCTGAGATCCGCAGGTTTTTGCTTTTTCTCTGTTTGTTAGGCTTCAGGCTCTTCTGCAGTTTCAAATGTTGGTCCTACCAGTTGTAAAGTGGAAAGGAGCTCTCCTGTCAGGCCTTCTTCTATACTTGTATGTTAGCTTGGATGTTCCTTGCTTCATGATTGAACTTTTTTCCTTAACGATATGGTAGTTGGAGGTTGCTGTGACAATTTGGTTCATACTGCTAAATCATTTTAGGAGATTAAATTTAAGGGCCAACTCTTGTTTTCATCTTATAGGTGCTATGTTTTATTTTTCATTTTATGCAATAAGGGACATGTGCTTTCAATGGAACCAAGTGGGCTGTCTATGATACAAAGAGACCCTCGGTTTTTAAGCATTTTTCGTGGTTAAGATGTTCTTATTGACATTGATTTTATTGTTTTGAATTGTCCCCCCCCCCCCCAAAAAAAAAAAAAGAATGGAGTTGATCCCTTGGGGAGAAGTGCCGAAAAGCCAAGAGTTGTGGATGATGCAATAGACAAGACTAAACCCTGGCAATTAGCTGAAATTGTGGATCCTGGTCAGTGTCGGCTAGTTACCTTACCTGACAGCTCGGATAGCTCCAGCAAGGTGCGTTAGTTTTTTCTAATAATCAGGTTTATACCACGTTTTATACCATTTAGCACTGAATCATTGCATCTCTTCAAAGGTTGTTCGGCTTTTGTATACAAATTCTGCTGTTGGTATTTTGGCACTTGGGTCAAATGGTGTTCAGAAGCTATGGAAGTGGCCACGTAATGAACAAAATCCATCTGGAAAGGTACAATACTTTCTCTCAATTAAGATTGTTTCGTTCGCTTTTGACATTTACTCTACAAATTCTTTTTTATTGGCAAGAACTCTGAAGTCCTTCAAACTTTAAAGGCCGCTGTCAATGTTGTTCCACAGCATTGGCAACCAAACAGTGGTCTTCTTATGACTAATGATGTCACAGGTGTTAACTTGGAAGAAGCAGTACCATGCATCGCACTCTCAAAGAATGATTCATATGTAATGTCGGCCACTGGGGGGAAAGTTTCTTTGTTTAACATGATGACTTTCAAGGTATGCCTTCATGTGGTTGCATGTTGAATTTACTTTTATATTTGGCTTGCTAATAACACATGATTTGCAGGTAATGACAACATTTATGTCTCCTCCTCCTGCTTCAACCTTCCTAGCATTCCATCCGCAGGATAATAATATCATAGCAATTGGAATGGAGGATTCAACTATCCATATTTACAATGTTCGGGTAGATGAGGTGATGGTTCCCAACTCCTTTGACGTGTGCTTATTTATTCTTTTTCCCCTTTTATTCTCCTGCTCTCTTAAGTAGTCCCAATGTAATCTGTTTCAACATTTTTAGGTGAAATCAAAATTGAAAGGCCACCAAAAGCGAATAACTGGTTTGGCTTTTTCAACCAGCCTCAATATCTTGGTTTCATCAGGTGCTGATGCTTACGTAAGTAGTACTCAGGCTTGTCATATTTACTTTTATTTATTCTCACCTTATTTATGGTGTAAAATGATACAAAACTTGTGGTAAGCATAGAAAACAAAAACGATACAACTGATTTTTTCAGTTGGCTTTTCAGCTTGATTTCCTTGGTGCTTCTGAGGTTCCGTTGTCTCTGATATACGTTAGATATTTCTATGTCTTCCATTTACTCTGTTTGTTTAGTGTTTTTCCTTTTTTATCCTTTCCTTTTTTTTTATTATGTTCATGCTTTCTTCCTTCATCTGGATAAGGACTTGCTTTGTTGTTTTAGTTTATTTATGAATACAACGTCATGCTTCTACAAGTGGATATGCATATTACTAATGGCAGAGAGGGAATAGGGATGAGGGGAAGGTCTTGTGTAGAGTGATGTTATTACTTATTAACAACTTGCTGTTCCCTTCAGTTATGTGTGTGGAGCATTGATACGTGGGAGAAAAGGAAATCAGTTCCAATCCAAATCCCAGCTGGAAAGGCACCTACAGGTGAAACACGAGTACAATTTCACTCCGATCAAATTCGCATGCTGGTAGTTCATGAAACACAGTTAGCAATATATGACGCCTGCAAGATGGAGCTCATTCGACAGGTAGGAAAGTCAAAAAGTTGTATAAATTTTGATGGATATAATCTTTGCTTTTGACAGAGGGAACGCTGTCCTAATGCCAATCATTTGCTGCAGTGGATTCCACAAGATGTACTGCCTGCGCCCATAACTTCTGCAGCATACTCTTGCAATAGCCAATCTGTTTATGCGACCTTTTGTGATGGTAATATTGGGGTATTTGATGCTGATAGCCTGAGGCTTAGATGCCGTATTGCTTCATCAGTGTACTTGTCTCAGGCAGTCGTAAAAGGGTAAGTTATTTGTTGTGTTCCATGCAAGCCCATGGTATCGGAACTTATAGTTGGCATTCTAAGTTGATGTTTAGTATTGTCTGGACTATCATCTAGAATGATCTGATCAGACCTTAAATCTGTCTTGTTTTGCATTTCTTGTAATGTTATTCTCCATATTGGTAGTTTGCGCTAGTTCCTTGTTTCGAATTGCATGAACTACAGCAAAGCAAAGATTCAATTTTCTCATTCTGGTGTCGGTTTCATAATGATGATACTGTTTGTTTTACAGAAACCAAGCTGTATACCCACTTGTAGTGGCTGCACATCCGATGGAGGCAAACCAATTTGCAATCGGGCTAAGCGATGGATCTGTGAAAGTGATGGAGCCGTCCGAATCTGAAGGGAAATGGGGAGTTAATCCACCGCCACCTGTGGATAACGGCATGGTGAATGGCAGGACGACTTCATCATCCACCACAAGCAATCACACAGCTGATCAGTTACAAAGATGAGATGAGATATATGTTTATAGTAATTAAAATGTGTCTGTAATTTTTATATTAAAAAAAATGTATAAAATTAGATGTTCTTAGTCTAACTATGAATCTTCCTCTACCGTATTAAGAGGTAAAGCCTGCCTGATGATTAGGAATGAATGCAATGCCCAAATTCTTGTATAATCCTTCTTATTACTTGATTCATAGTTGTTCTAGTTTTAATCAATACCATTGTCAAACATAGTTGCTGTTGTTCGTTCACTTGGCTATATTACAGGAGATTATAATTTCTTTTAACTGTCGCACATTTTCTTCATCTCAATTTGTAGTCCAAATTATAAGTGGGTCGTACCTTGTGGTTTATTTCCCCTTATTTACTAGGTGTCACGGACTTCTCCGTCTCCCTTTTTTATAAGTGTTTGTATATAATATATATTTAGATGCCTACAAAAGATATAATTTTTTAAATATGTAAGAAAATTTTTTTTGGAAAATTTGAATATGTTTATATTGTATGTATACTCGTATTTATACATATTATGAATTTTGAGTCCTTGAAGAGATAATATGGATATTTTTAAAATGTGTTATGGATATATTTGATTTTTTTATTTTTCTTTTTATCATTTTGGTTTTAAGGCCTTTAAATTTTTTTGTCTTTCTCTTTTATTTTTTATTTTTTATATATCGCATGTATTTTTTTCATTCATGGTAGCGAGAGAAAGAAAGAAAAGAGAAGAAAAGGAAAAAAGAAAGAGGAGAGAGAAAAAAATTTTGTTCGTGTTCGTATTATTTTTTTTGAAAGTCTAAAATATTATATATTTTTACGTGTTAATATATTTAAGTTATTTTATTTTATTTTTACACATTCATCTATTTGTGTCATGTTCAATTATTTTTTATGTTATATTTTTATTATTTTCTCTATATGTAGTGTTTATGTTATTTTTCATATATTTAAAATATTATAAATTTATAAAAAATATTTTATATGTTAATTGTTCATTTATGTATATTTTGACACATTTATATATTTATATTATGTTTATATTGTTTTTCATGTTATGTTTATAACATGTGTCAATTCATTTTAATTTTATATAGTTGGTCGTTGTAATTTAATTTAGAATTAAATTCTACGCTATATATATATATCTATACTATATATATATAAGTGCGAATATTTTGCATCTCACAGAGGTTGGTACACATGAGACTTATGGATTGATTTGATATTTGTATTTGATCTGCTCAAAAAAATATATATTTATCTTATATACTACATAATATTTTTAAGTGTTAAGACTTAAAAGAGATATTTCTTTAAAAGCTTAAAATTCTTTTGTCTTTTCATTTTATTTTGTTTGATGGTGATTAAAACATCTTTTGCATTAAATTAAAAAAAAATCTATAACATATGAATTTTGAGTCCTTTTAAAATTGTACAGTTATTCTTAAAGTTTTGTACATTATTTTGGTTATATTGTTGAAAAGCTCGTAGTTTCTTGCCAGTTACACATGATTTTAAAGAAATGTTTAATTTTATTTTAGTATTTTAATAGTTGATAGATTGATGAAATTGTTTAATATGGTTTAGTGAGAAAATTTAAATAAAAAAGGACAAAGCATTGAAAGAGTTATTTTTTTTCATAAATTGGCAGATTTGTGGAGCAAACAAATAAGAAATACAAAGCCAAAAATAAATTTCTTTCTTTTTTTCTCATCATCAATTTTTCTAAATTCTTTTTCTTTTCTTTTCTTTTTCTCTTTTTGCCTCAATGAGTTTTTAGTAATCTAAATAAGTGGTTTAATAGTGATAGTGGTGGCAACGATAGCATCTCGCGTCGACATCTCTCTCATAACCACTGTTTATAATTTTAAAATATTATTTTAAAGAATAGATAATAATTATTGAAATACAATTAATATATTTTATTTTTCAAAAATCTTAGCCAACAATTTTTTTTACTTATTACCAATATTTTATTACATACGCAAATAACATACTCCATCTTCTTCATAATTTTTTTTATCTTCAATATGTTTCATATCTCTTTTACTATCATCGAAATTAATAAAATTTATATAAATTAAAAATTAAATAATAAATATATAATTAATTTATAATTTTTATTAATACTACAATACAAAAAAATAATAATAATAATTCTTGCAGTATCGTGCGGGCATAATGCTAGTATGATATGATTCTTGTGTTTGGATGGCATTGGTTATTACTGGGTGATCCAATACAAATATGAATGTTTTCTTTGAAATGTAAACTCTCAAAAAATTGTGATATGCTGGAAACTTATTATAAAAGGGCATAAAACACTTAATTTCACTTTTATTATGATGCTTAAATTTTTAAATAAACTAAAATATATCACATCATTATTTAAAAAAAAAAATTCCTTTTCACATCACAAAAGGTAAGGTTATTTTTTTTTAATTAAAAATATGTGTTATTTTTTGGGATTAAAGAAGAATGAACAAAAGTGCAGTTTAATTTCCAAGAGGACAGGATCTTGATCCAAATTTGGCAAGATTGAGTGGGGACCAATTTAAAAAGAACTTCTGATCCAAATGGGGCAGAGATTAAGTGGCGGCCCATTCAAAAAGAAACTCTGGTAACTATGATGCATATTGTAATAACGGCCCCAAGTCTTTTCAAATTGGGTTTAAGATATTCAAGCATGTTTGATTTCCTTATTTAACTTGATTCTTAGCTGATTCTTCTTCATCATCTTCTTCTCATTGCTTGCGGTCGCTCTTGACACTTTCCAGGCGAGTCTTTCAAAGATTTAATTTCAAATTTATCTTTATTTGAAAATCCCATTGGTACTTTGTTATATCTCGCTGGTAGTTTTATTTCTATTTTATTATTGTTGCAATTTCTCGATGAAAATTAATGACAATAAAAATGGAAATCCGCAAAACCGACTTAAGTAATTTCAATTTTTTGATCCGTTTTTATAGACTTAGGATTGTAATTTATCAATGGTGAATTTCATGAATATAACTTGGAATTTTTAACATTGTTCGGGTCGTAATTTTAGGTCTTTCGCTTTTTTTTTTTTAATTTCATTTTTGCTTGGGAACTTGTCGTTGGATTTGATTTCACTCGGAGCTTGAAGATAATTAGGGTCTTATCTTTTGATTATTTATTTTAATTTTTGATTGATATTTAGTGTTGTTTGTTCCAGGCAATCGTGGGCAAGTGTTGAGAACTGATTGAAAACATGGCGAATTTTGCAAAACCAGAGAATGCTTTGAAGCGAGCAGAAGGTTAGAAACAATTTTTTTTTTCTTTTTAATTAGCCTCCGTTTTTTGTTTTTGCTAGTAGCTTCTTGTGAATATATGCTAACCCTTCTTCTGAATTAAATCATTGCCTTCAGCAGTTAGACTTAGAAGTTTGTGTTGCGTTGTGATAACTAAATTTTTTTTTATGACATACGTATTTGTGCTGACTTTGTGACGGGTTGATGCAGAGTTGATTAATGTTGGGCAGAAGCAAGATGCCTTGCAGGCGCTTCACAGTCTAATAACTTCAAAGAGATACAGAGCCTGGCAGAAGCCACTTGAAAGGATAATGTTTAAATATGTAGAGCTGTGTGTTGACATGCGGAATGGTCGGTTTGCCAAGGATGGTCTGATTCAATATCGTATCGTATGTCAACAAGTGAATGTTAGTTCTCTAGAGGAGGTGATCAAGCACTTCTTGCATCTTTCTACTGAGAAAGCTGAGCAGGCTCGTAGTCAGGCACAAGCCCTAGAAGAAGCTCTTGATGTTGATGACCTTGAAGCTGATAAAAGGCCAGAAGATTTGATGCTAAGTTATGTCAGTGGAGAGAAAGGGAAGGATAGGTCTGATCGTGAACTTGTTACTCCTTGGTTTAAGTTTCTTTGGGAGACCTATAGATCGGTACTTGAAATATTGCGGAACAATTCCAAGTTAGAGGCACTCTATGCGGTATTTCCTGTCTTAATAACTTCTCATAAATGTTGAGCATTTGTTACAACTATACCTATAAATCATCGACTTTTGATTACTATGTGAAATTGAACAAATTTTTTTTTTTTCTTTTTTTCCATTATGAAAGAAGGGTGACAAAGTTCTTGCGTAAATTTTTCTGATTTAGGTACAAAATTCTTCACTGCTTTATAGGATGGATAATTAATTTAGTATTTATCAGCAATTATTTTTTATTTTTTGTATTAGAATCTTGAAGCTTCAATTGATAAGTTTGAGGAATATAGGACTTATGTTGTTATTAGATGAATTGCAAAGATTTCATTAAGTTGCTGGAAAAGAGAGCATATAGCCAACTAAAATTGATATTGGCTTGGCCTGCAGTGCCTTCCAGTGGACATATAATGGAATGTGCATCTCTTGTTTTGTATTTACTTACAGATGGGAATGTCTTATTTGCATCATAATAGTAACTTGTCTCTTATTTGAAATGATAGAATCTTTCATTTTTTTTAATATCCTGTAGATGACAGCACATCGGGCATTCCAATTTTGCAAGCAGTACAAACGGACAACAGAGTTCCGAAGGTTGTGTGAGATTTTAAGGAATCATTTAGCAAATCTAAATAAATATAAAGACCAGAGGGACAGACCTGACCTCTCGGCACCAGAGAGCTTGCAACTGTATCTTGATACAAGATTTGAGCAGCTAAAGATTGCTACTGAACTTGGACTCTGGCAGGTGTGTTGTTTGCTTCGTCCACGCTCCGTGTGTGCTTAATGGATGAGTTTGATATCTTGTAATGGATATATCTTACATGCTTCTGACCATTTCTGGTCATGTTGTTCCTTACAGGAAGCTTTTCGTTCTGTTGAAGATATTCATGGATTGATGTCCATGGTCAAGAAAACTCCCAAGGCTTCCTTGATGGTGATTTATTATGCTAAGTTAACTGAAATACTCTGGATTTCAGGCAGCCATCTTTATCATGCTTATGCATGGTTCAAGTTATTTACACTTCAAAAAAGTTTTAATAAAAACTTAAGCCAGAAGGATTTGCAGTTGATTGCATCATCAGTTGTCTTGGCTGCACTGTCAGTGTGCCCTTACGATCAAGGACATGGTGCATCACACTTGGAACTTGAAAATGAGAAAGAGCGCAAGCTTCGGATGGCAAATCTTATAGGATTTAATCTTGAACCTAAACTGGAGAACAGAGAAGTGGTATGTTGTTTTGAATTTCATCTGCGTTAATTTTCCATTTTCTTCTTGATGTGGAGCTATTCTGATGTTCTGCACTTCTTCCAGCTTTCAAGGTCGTCACTTCTCATAGAACTGGTATGTTTAATTTTTATGAGCTCTTTTGGCCTGTGACTTCTACTGATTTCATAGCTTGTTTCTGATTAATGTTCAAAGTTTTAAAATTGTTCAAGAGGCTTTTATTTATTTATTTATTTTTTAAAAAGGCATGGATCAATTGCTGGCTGTTTATATGTCTTAGCAATGATGTTTCTCATGTCAATTTTAATATAACAGAACTCAACAAAACCGCCTCAAACCCTTTCGGCTGAGGCAAATTTGATTAGGCACAAACTTGGTCTGCCTAAGCGTGCTTTTATATAAGGAAATAAGCATAAAGAATGCCCGCAGATTGAAGTTCTCTTTAGTTTCTTTATTGTGAACTTTTTTCATTAGATGCACCTTTACTAGTAAGAAAGGGGATAGTATTAAACTCTCTACTTCTCAATAATGAGTGTTCAACAGCAGGCATGAGACCATAAGGAAATCATGCATATTGGCCAACTAGAAAATTTGCATGTTTTGTAGATAAATTGAACCACTCTGTAGAGTTCATTATCATAATCATATATCTTAAGGTTATTATATATGCAGATACACAGACGCACACACAGAGACACGTATAAAAACAAACACATATATGTACTTGGCCTTCACTCAGGCAAGCTTTTTTTTTTTTGCGCCTTGTGCCTAAGGCAATATAAGGGCTCTAGTGCTTAGAGTGCGCCTTGCGTCCTCGACAACACTGAAGTCTGCCCAGTTTTGGAAGTTAGGCTTGATTGAGACTCTCTTGTTCAGAATCTTATCGCATACTGGAGAAGTATTGGTTCTTATTTATGTAACCAGAAATTTTCTAGATGTCTTTAGATTGCTGTCTAAACTGTCTGTTCTTATTCCCCTTTTATTTAGGTCTCCAAAGGTGTACTTGGTTGTGCGACTCAAGAAGTGAAAGATCTTTACCACCGTTTGGAACATGAATTTCTCCCTCTGGATGTTGCATCAAAGATACAGCCTCTATTGATGAAAATATCAAAACTTGGTGGGAAGCTGGCTTCAGTTTCTTCTGTACCAGAAGTTCAACTCTCTCAATATGTTTCTGCCCTTGAAAAGCTTGCTACCCTCAGGTTGCTTAAGCAGGTGTGTTCTTGTGTTTATTTTCTTTTTATTGTTCTTTTTACTATATACCCCTCTTGCTTTGTTATGCTTGACTTAATGTCCTCCCTTCCTTCTCCAGGTGTCCCAGGTTTACCAGACAATGAAAATTGAGAGTTTGTCTCAGATGATCCCCTTTTTTGATTTTTCCATGGTGGAAAAGATTTCTGTTGATGCTTTGAAACATAATTTCATAGCTATGAAAGTTGACCACATGAAGGGTGTTGTGCTGTTTGGTAATATGGTAAGTTAGGATTTTGGGCTGTTTGTGCTTCTTTACTGATATTGCTAGGATTTATGCGCTTTGTTCATATTTCCTAAAGCTGTCCCATAGAAGAGGATACATTTATTCATTTTTCCTTACGTTGGCCTTTCCAGGGTCTTGAATCTGACATGCTTCGTGATCACCTGACTGTTCTTGCTGAATCATTGAATAAAGCAAGAGCCATGATATACCCCTCTGCCAAGAAAGCATCAAAGCTGGGTGAAGTTTTACCGGGTTTGGGGGAGATGGTAGATAAGGAACACAAAAGGCTTCTTGCTCGGAAATCAATCATCGAGAAAAGAAAAGAAGAACAAGAACGTCAACTATTGGAAATGGTAACCCATTTAAATGGCCATTGCATGAACATGATGTTTCATCATTTAGTAAAATGGTGAAAATGGATGAAAACTTATGCCCCTGCTTTTTGTTTGTTTTGGTCCGCTAGGAACGTGAGGAGGAATCTAAGAGGCAGATGTTGCAGAAGAAAACTGAAGAAGCAGAAAAAAAGAGGCTTGCTGCTATGTTTGAACAGCAGCGAGCTGAAAGAATTCGTAAGGAAATAGAGGAGCGTGAGCTCGAAGAAGCACAAGCACTGCTGCAGGAAACTGAAAAGCATTTAAAAAGAGGGAAAAAGAAGCCAATTTTAGAAGGGGTAAGCAGCCATTTTTTTTTTTTTTTTTTGGATTAGTTTTCTGACTCGTGGAATTTGCTCCTTTTTTTACTATGGATGTGTATCCAGGAGAAATTGACGAAGCAAACCTTGATTGAGCGGGCAATGAGCGAGCAGCTCAAGGAGAGGCAGGAACAGGACAAGAGACTACAAAAAGTTGCCAAAACAATGGACCACCTGGAAAGGGCAAAGAGAGAGGAAGCAGCCCCCTTGATTGAAGCTGCTTTTCAGCGACGATTGGTAGAAGAGAAAGTGCTTAATGAACGTGAGCAACAGGTGAATTTTTTAGTTCTCTGATTTGTTAATGCTCCTGTTATTGCAACTGAAGACATACCTTGTTTGCAATACTTCCCTTCTAAGTTCTCGAAAGATATGAGCTTTTATGTTCCATAAACATATCAAATACGGTGACATGTTTAAGTTCTGCCTCAACGGATGCTCTACCTTCATTTGCATATCTATGTCCTGAAGGGATGGACAATCATTCTATGTTACACTATCTTCGTTTAAGAGTGGTTTTTTGTTGGTTTTTGCCATTGTTAACCTTTTGGTAATATCATCTATAATTCTTTATTATTATTATTATTTTTTTTTGTGACTCATAGCTGGAGGTTGAGTTGAGCAGACAGCGTCATGATGGTGACTTGAAAGAGAAGAATAGGTTGGCACGCATGTTGGACAACAAGGTCAGTACCTTTCGGGTTTGTGGCTTTGTGCTCATGAGAGGAGCTTCTCTTGCAAGATATAATTTTCTTGCAGCTTCCTACATCTGTTTTTCCAGTGTTAGCCATTTAACTTTAAGTCAAATTTTGTTTCTGCTTCTCCACAGATGGTATTCCAGGAAAGAGTAATAAGTTGTCGGCAAGCTGAGTTTGATCAACGGAGAGTAGAAAGAGAGGAGAGAATCAGGCAAATCATTCAGGCCCGGAAGCAGGAAAGAGATATTAAGAGAAAGAAAATATTCTATGTGAGGTCTGAAGAGGAGAGAATAAGAAAGCTGCGCGAAGAGGAGGAAGCTCGTAGGCGTGAAGGTACATAATTTTATACACTCAATTATATAATTACATTTTAATAATTACTTGGTCTTGAAATTTTATTCCATTTTTTGTATAACCTTGAAGATCTTTTTCTCTAAAAATTAAAAAAAAAAAAATTATGTTTTAGTTGCTTTATATATTTCTCTTCCTCGCATCAATAGAATTCTGTTTCACCTCTTATCGGCTCAGAGAAATAAAAGTATGTATGACTGGTTATGAAGCTACAGATTTCTGCTTTAATCTACTCTATTTATTGGCACTTTGAAACTTGCAGGGGCTGAAAGACGAAGGAAAGAAGAAGCTGAGTACAAAGCAAAAATGGATGAGATTGCTGAAAAGCAGAGGCAAAGAGAAAGAGAATTGGAAGAGAAAGAGAGGCTGAGGCGAGAAGCTCTCTTAGGAAGGTCAACAGAAGTGCTCCCTAGACCTTCAGAGCTTCCTGTTGCGCCCCGCGTAACTGAGCCTGCTGTTGCTCCATCTCCTGGGAAATATGTTCCTAAGTTCCGACGTGAAAGGCCTGAAGGCTCTGGTTCGGTTCCACCTTCAGAACCTGATCGACAGACTGCTGGCTTCAGGGCCCCCCCATCGCAATCTGATCACTGGAGTAGTGGAAGTAGGGCTTCACCTCAGGATTCTGATCGTTTAGGCTGTGGTAATAGCAGGGCCCTATATCCAGATTCTGATCGTTTGGGTGGTCCCGGTGGTGGCCGCAGCAGCAGCAAGCCAGAACCCTGGAGGCCTTCAAGAGCAAGGAATGCACAACGTGGTTGATCCGATTCCGAGCCAACCTCCGATCTTTAAGTGGTGTTGTGCCGAAATACAAATTTTGTGGCAAACCACATATGGTTGTTTTTGTCACATGATACATGACAACCTTGAGCTTATTATTTTTGAGTACTTAAAAAGACTTGGTAGTGTTAAATTATTATATGCCCTCTTCCCTGTCTTGTTCGATCACTGCTTTTTTGTAATGGTTACGAGTTGAGGAATATCAAAGTTAAATTTTGTGACTTGTTAATGAAACTACTAATGCATGCTTGGCTTATAATTGTTAAAAGGGATTTTGCTAACTACTGTGAAGAACTGTTTTAAGAGAAATTTTAAGATTAATTAATAGTTTATTTATAGTAATAGTATTGCATTAAATGTAATAGTTAATGTATTTTTATATTTTGAGACACTAAGCGAAAATATTATTATATTTAATAGTTTTAAAAAGTGCTTTTAGAACACCTGCTAATGAAATTCTTAATGGAAATCCCATTGATTGGTGGACTTTGCCAATGAGATCTTGACCTGGTGACAATGAATGAGGCTATATATATATATATATATATATATATATATATTTATACAGATGTAATAATTGATTATGATAATTTCTAACATCGTACAAAAGAAATGCAGGTTCTGTTTCAACCAATCAAGTTTAATTGTTGTTTCAATCAAAATCACTACATCATAATCAGGCTAGGGAGTTGAGAAGACAACCTTGTTAAAGTAGAAAGGCAACCGCCAGGAATTGTTATATATATATATATATATATATATAATTACTAGTCAATCTTCACTTTTGCTTGCAATTCAAGCAATCGGCTATAAAATCAAAAACTATCACAAATATCTATCAGATATAGCATCTTTGTCCCGGGTTGGCCAGTCTAACATCTGACCACAAACGTAAACTCGCAAACAATAAGGGTAAAACCACCTTCTCTATCTTTACTTCTACTCTTACACACATCTGTATTGCAGTCACCAGGTAATGGCAAGCCAAGCATTTTCAACACTGCCAAGGGAAAAAATTAATACATCATATTTACCTTGTTATCGACTTAAGATGTTATGTGGTGGTAAATGGGGGTCTGCTTGGCCTTTTTCCTTCCATGGCATCTTTCTTTTGTCGACATATCGTGCATAGAAAGGGTCCTTCCCAGGGCCTTGAAGCTGGCAAGAAAAATGGCCCAGAATTAACAGTTAAACCACCCTCTGCTGGAGGTTGATCTATTTGACAGACTGCACATTTGAAGATTCCAGAGTTCGCACTCGCCGGAAAATCCTTACCCAACCTGCAAATTTTATTATAAAAATCAGTGCGATTAGAGGCTCATCTATTGTAAAAACCTCCTCAATCTTTGCCCCACAATAAGATATCATTCAAACAACCTTAAGTGCAATCTTGCAAATAATCACTGCATTATTTTTGCCTTTAAACCAGGCATTTAGGTGCGAATTTGACATGAAATTAGGACCATCCATATTCTTTCCCAAAGGCATTTCCACCCACATGCATATTATAAAGCAAAAAGCTATATATATATATATATATAATATATATATATATAGGGCAAAGGAAAGTTCCAATGAATGCACCTCTCAGCAAGCATGGCAGAACCCTCTTCAAATAGCTCCTCAACAACTCCAACGGCAGAAAGTTTATTTGTAGTCTTGTTTGTAGAATTTTGAGATCTCATCCCGAAAAGAAAAGAACTGAGCATATTTTGCTTCTTCCTTGGTGTAGGAGGTAAGACAGGCTGGTCAGAAGGGATAATATCGACAACCAGGCAGGTTGTATCATCCTTCAGGCCCCTTGACCTCAAAGCTTCCTAAAGAATTGTTAAAACCAAGAATTAATATCAAAGCAAATTAAGTGGATAATATAAGGAGAAAACACCAGTCTGGATATCACCTTAACAACCAGCTTTGCTGCAAGGTCCGCTGGTAAACCCCGACAAGACTTGGCAGCCATGTCTGAGGACAAAGCATCCCAGATACCATCTGAAGCAATAATAAGTCGTCCTCCAGCATTCGACAACTACGGGAAAACAGAAAAGAAGTTTCATGGTTTGAATGCTTGGAAGGAAATTTATAAATGCATCAGCAATAAGACATGAAGATGTAACCTTGACTTGCTTAACATGCGGTATTGGGACAATAAACTCTCCGACATCAGTGTCACCAATTGACCTAGAGAGGCATAATCCACCAGGCCAGCAACGGAGGGGACCAACCTACACGGATTCAATCCATAAAGATAAGGAGTTAATAAACATTCATAACCTTCACAAGCTACCCGTTCCACCACCTGGAAATGAAAAAGATAGTAAGAGTAGAATACCTCATTGCCCCCGAAAACATTAAGTCTTCCTACTTCACCCCCGCTTGCAGTGACGCGCTCCCTTTCTTCTACATTCTCTTCTAGCCTGTGATCTACAGTCAGGAGAGAAACTACACCCCCTTGCGTGTCCAATATACATCGAGAATCACCAACAGATGCGACAGTGACGGTCCATCCATCGATCACAACAAATGTAACTGTTGTCCCAGAAGTTTCTCCTGTCATCAATACAAATGACTAAAAAGATAAGCGCATACAACAAAATTTGACTGAAAGAAAACAAGTGCGATAAATAGAAATGAATACATGCCTCTCTGCTGAAATTCAATGTCCGTTTTCACAAAACCTGCAACAAGTGCCCGAGGAAGGGCTTGAAGCCACTCTTCTCTACTGATGCCTTGCGGAATTGCACTCAAGATGCTACCCAATAAGTTCTCCTTTGCAAAAATGGCAGCTGATATACCATTATGACCATCAAAGATCTGCCAAAAAAAACCAATATTAGGAATCTTTACAAGCATCAAAAGTAATGTCACATTTACCATGCTCAACTTGATCAGTAAGAGAAAAAGGAAGAATCATAAGACTTTGGTTCTCATTTTATGTGCACAAATTAAATAAGAACATACATTGACCAGAACTCAACTTGCAAATCTCTTTTTCCCACATAACAATCCAAATTCTCTTCTTTTTGTTCTTTATTGCTTCATAAGCAAACATGAGGAATCCATTACGTGCTATTTACACTGATAAGCCATCACCCTTCATGTTTAATCAGAGAGAGAGAGAGAGAGAGAGAGAAGGCCGGAAAGGGGTGGACGGAAGGAGGAATAGAGTACCGCAAATACTGAAAAAGATGTTGCTGGATTCCCAGGAACCCTTTGACAATCAGGTTTAACCAGAAAGTAATCTTCTCCTTTTTTGGCCAAACCAGCCTGTCCAAACTTCACAAAAGGCTTATCAACTTTCACATTCCTCAGCTCACGACCGATCAAGGTTGCAAGTGGAACAAGAGGTGGCTTCATCCTTGATACTTCAGCCTGGCTCAAGTTAGTTTAGGTCTCGACATTTTGAAAACTGCAATGCTGAAGCCTTAGACAGGCAAATGAAACTATTTAGCATCACCAGTTTCAAAGGTAAGGTAAACGTGCAAGGTACCTGCATAAATTCTTAAAAAATCAGTTTAGTTTGATAACACCTAGAAGACTTGCACTAAGTAAATAGTGTCAATAGAAGAAGAAATCAATATAAAAGCATTCACATGCTATATACCTCATAATTAACCTTTAGAACACATTTTTACCACACAATCAGCGAAAAAAAAAGAACGCTAAAAATAAATCAAACTGATCTAGAGCTTCCCAAAATTATTTCATTACTATAAATCATATGAGTGACATGCAAAAGCCAAAAGGATCAAACAGCAAAAAGATGTATAAATGGTCTCAAGCTTTAACATTTACTAAAGATTCTATGGGAAAACCCATATCTAACAAAATCAATTAACCCAAAATTCCCAAACACATTTCACCACTTCGATTACAATACTAAAACAAAATCCCCAGAAACTGATCTGAAGATTTTCCACATATAAACTCACTTTTATTAAGCTTACACCAATCCCCAAAAGCAGTGAGACTGATAAAGAAACAATGAATCCAACAAAGACAATGCACAAAACTTATTATCAAAAAGCTAAATTCTTTATCCATTAAAAAAATTAACCTAAAAATGTCATTTTTAACCCCATATATCTGCAAAGGAAGGAAAAAAAAAAAAAGGAGAAATCTAAACCAACCCATTTTCAACCCTTTGCCAACAAACCCAAAGTTCAGTTCAACATCCAAAATTGAACAGAAATCAAGCTCAGAACAACCATAAATGCCAAAGAAAAAAGTGAACTTTGAAAATCCAGGAAAAAAAAAACTCATAGTTGAAAGATGAAGAGAGAGAAACCTCAGATCAAGCAGATATTGACATACATTGGGTATCTCTTCATTTCTCTGCATGCATAAAAGCCATTCCTTTTTTTATGTTTTTCTGGTTTATAAAATTCAAAGCTGAAAACCCATAAAAGAGACCTCACACCTCACAGTAATTTGATTGGAAGTGAAATCTAGAAAAACAGAAACGCGGATTTCAGGTGCTGATTTTTGGACAAAAACATTTGAGAGTGACGTTAAGTCTTAACTCCTAAATCTTAATCCTAATCTTTTTCACTGTAATGATATGGAAAAGAAATTCTGAAACAAAAATACCTCTGAAATGACACAAAAGCCCCTTGTAATTGATTATTTTCATTCTATGTATAAAGTGAAAAATGGAAATTTGCTGTGCTTTGGCTGGCAGAAAAAGAAAATGGTGGGGTTGCGGGAAAGCTATTTGCCAGGAATTGAGGTTAGCAAGTGCAAGGGATTGTTTGTTTAGGAGAAAATTTGATTGGCTGAGGATACCAGATAAAAGAACTGAAACAGGCAACCAGGCCAAGCAAGACATTTACTTTTGTTGTTTCAGAAATATTATGTTGGACTTGGATTGTCTAAATAAACATTAATTAGTTCTTCAGACATTAAATTATGAAATAAAGGGAAGATTTATTAAAATTCAGAAAGTGGTGATGACAATTGACATCAACAGGTTTGTTATTTTGCATTTGCCTTTTTTAATGTTTCTCATCACCATTGTTACTGTTTTTTCATGGTTCAACAAAGTGGACAATTGCATTGCAAGTTGCCTCCCACTAATTGCTAGATTTTTTTTTATTGAATACCTTTGCCTTTGCTTCTCCAAATTAAATACCCCCCTTTTCTGGTGAAAGGCAAAGGGCATGTTTGATTTCAAATGGGCCACAAATGTTTTTTTTTTTTTTTTGGTTGTATGCCTCTTTAATGGAATAGTGGATATACCAAGGCATTTGATGACATGGCCATATGTTTGTTTGGACCTACGTAGAGGGTTAGCCACTCATTTTAAAGGAAAAGGTGACATGTAATGTATCAACAATTCAACATGGCAAGTGGATGATTGCTGTGCTTCAACTGTGGCTAAAATCACTCCTTGAACCTGCCTTTGTTTTATGGTTCTAAAAAAAAAGTCACGAATTTTATATCGATAGTGCATTAAAATTCAGTTGAATGTATAAGTGTTATATTATTTTCAACTTTTAAGGAATATTTAGTAGACAAAACTGTGGATAATACTTTGTAGAGTGGTGAAAACTGTGACGTTGTGTGTGTAGCCCAAGTGTTAAGAGTTCTATGCATCATTTCCTGTAAATGGTGATTTCTTGAATAATAGATTCAAATATATCAAAGAGAATGGTATTACTTTGGAATTAACGTTATTATTGAAGAAGATTTTTCACTTTTCATAAGACAAAGTAGATGCCAAAAAAAAGAAACAAGAGGGGAAAGAAAGAAAGAAAAGATGTACTTCATATAATACAATTCTTCCCTTCTGCTCTTTTATTCTACAAGAAAGCACAATTGAAGGGGAAAGGCAGACAAGAAAAAGGCCAAAGAATTCCCAAAATTCACACCCATTTTAGCAAATCAAAGCAAGAAGGTGGATCATCATTAGAGTTTATAATTGATTACCACCATTAGACAATGGCAATTGTTGCCATTTTTTTATACGTGAACCTCTCCCTCTTACTGCAACTAAGTGATGTAGATACACAAGAAAAAAAGGCATGAAAAGGGATGGATAGCACACAAATAAGGGAAAAAAACAAACAATTAGGAAGCCAGTTCCTTTAGCACTTTTCGTTTAATCACTTTGCAAGTCCGGTTTTCCGCTTTCCCTTTTGCAAATTTGGACTAACTCCGTTAATAGACTTCCGCATTGATGGTGAAGGAATTAGTGATGGGATTGAACTCCTGGATGCAAACCAAGAAACAATGAAAAATCCAAGGCCTAAGGTAGTAGAAACCAAACTGAAAATTGCAGTAAAGGAGAATTGCAGCATATTATGTTGCTCTGACTCTTAATTTTTCTTAAAATACTTTTGTCCCTCACCCATATCTAACATATTTTCGGACATAAATAAAGGGATATGACCTTCTAAGGACCCTCCAAACATATGGAAAAACGTAAAAAACAATTGAATATACCTAGGACACGTGCCTGTATCCGACACTCACATCCGAGTTTATGTAACATAGGCACCATAAATGGCAATCTATTATGATTGCATGGGAAGAGAAATGTGCACATCTAAACGTTAGTGATAAGGCAGCTTTACCTGATTTCTGAGGTCTTTGTTGTCCTGAATTGCTGTTTCTTTAGGTTAGATGCCAATCCATTTGGAATATTGGTGATTTTAGGAATATTGGATGAAACTGAGTCCGTCTCCGAACAATCACTAGTTACAGTTTCACGATCAGAGTCATCGTTAGAGCCAACTTCGGACCTAATTCGTAGCTGATCATAGTCTTGGCTGCCCTTCTTGTTTGTAGTCAATTTATTAAAGTTCTGTTCAGGGTATATCTTTGTAGGATCACGAATATAACTCTGATCCCTTCTTGCTGAAGGAGTTTTATCCTTCTTTATGTTGTCATGCTTGTTCACCATGACTTTATCAACCCAGTCACCAGACGCCGATTCTCTATCATCATCCTTCGCATTCGAATTAGGAGGGCTGCCAAGTGGTGGCCAGTGAGTTGGAGTTGCTAAAATCTCTTGAGTTTCCAAACTTTCTCTCCTAGATGTCGATGAAGAGTCGTTCTGAATCAGCAAGTAGATTTATCATGTTAGGCAAATCTCATCACTGGCGATAAACAAAAAAGAAAATTGACAGATCTTCCATGTCTGAAAGATGATTTCTACATCGTTTTGCGATAATGGCATTTACTATAATTTTTAGAAGTCTTCAATAATATGGATAAACCAGTTTTGATGCTTGTTAACTAGAAATTGTAGTGAATAACTTCTGAAACCAAAATCCTTCCAATTTTGCAGTTAAAACTATACCTCAGTGAAAGCAAGGCTGCTAGATAGATCACTGAAACTCTGCCATTTAAGAAGAGATGGGGATGATCCAAGCTTTGGTCTATTTCTTTCTGGGCTACCAGATATGGATTGAGTACGTTGCACGTGCTCGGACTCTGCTTCCTTTCTCACTAAGGCCGCTTTAAGACTAGCTATCTGAAAACAGTTGAAAAGTGGTAAACAAATGATAAGCATAGGTTTGGCAGCCATAGGCAGCCCAAGACAGTTATAAGTTAAAATGCAGAAGGAAAGACCAAGAAACCTGTTCTTTAAGCTCTTTCACTTCTCCGCTATCTTTGTTCACTTTAGCAGCACCAAGCTCAACTGTGGCAACCCTTTCTGCAAATTTAAGTGTGCTAATTGTTTCTCCAAGAGCTTCATACTCTGGAGCAATGTGAACAAACATCAGTGTCTTCGCTTGTCCTCCTGACCGATGAGATGAGACAGGTAGCACCGTGGTTAGCAATTATGAATAAAGATACAGTAACTTTTTTAGGTTGGAGGGTTTCAAATAACCTTACCAAGTGAATCTTGGAGCAATTGAGTAAGTTTACTGTTTCTGTAGGGAACATGTGAATTTTTTGAAGCAAGGGAAGCGATCACATCTCCTAAAGCAGAAAGTGATTTGTTGATATGTTGTGCCTCTTTTAACCTATCCCCAGTCACCTCAGATTTGTCGACCCTTTCACTTCCTGCAAGGTCAACCAGATGCATCGAGCCACGAAGGATGTTTCCCGAAGTTAGCTCCTTCCCTTGAACATGAACTGTCAAGCAGCTGCAGTTAAAGACAGCATTTAAGAAACTTAGCACATTTTAGACCATAACTGGAAATGAAATCAATCTCAGGACTGTCTGTACCTGTGAGATCGACTACTCCGGTCATTCATGGCAGTGGCGCAAACTGCACGGTTTTTTTGCCCAAGGTTCATCAAATTTATGACATCAGATGTTGATGATACACGTACAAGGTTTGCATCAGGCACATTAATCCCATTTTGAGAGCTGTTACGAATTTCTAATGTGTGTAGGAGTTAAAGAAAATGAAAAAAAAAAAATTTAAAAAAGTTTAAAAGGACAATAAACAAGATTTATATGTCTGATATAAAGGATATCTCTTATTTACACTATCAGTTGAGAGCAGATCCCTGACTTGCTCATTGTAAATTTCAAGCATTTGCACTGAGATATCATAGGAAATGGTTTCTTTCCTCTGGTTTGAGAGAAGAAATAGATCACTCAATGCCCTGTAGTTTACACCTAAACCTTCCTCCGTTAGTTCCTTAGGCCCAGTCTGCATTCAACAATGAGATGAAAATTAGCATAAATTATTAGTATTATCCCCTATATTAGTCGGACTCTTCATTTTCTCTAAAGTATTTATGTTCGACACATAATTGGATGTGGATATGGAGGTATGATCCTCCTAATGCATGGAAAATCTTGAAAGAAATTGAGTATACATTTGTCAGATACATATTCATATCCGAGACTCAAACCCCAAGTCCATATAACGTAGATTATCACTGCAGTGGAAAGATGCTGCATCTCTTACCATGGTATAAGTCTTCCCTGATCCTGTTTGGCCGTAAGCAAATATACAAACATTATAACCATCAAGAACAGACCGAATCAAAGGTTGGGTATCGGAGAAAACCTCGGCTGCAGGGAAAAGAGTTCATTTCAGGAAAATCTAACAGGCTGAAAAAAAAAATTCACATGGATAAACATAGAATCATAGAGAAAAATAACTTCATTTTGAATCTCTAACCTTGGGTTACCGAAGGGCTGAAAATTTTGTTAAAAGTAAATGATTTCCTTCCTTCTTTTCCGTATTTTGAAGGAGTCAGAATTGTTATAGTTCTGTCATCCATGTGATCCACTGAACTCAAACTGTTCATTTGGCCAGTCATGAATGGCCTTACCCTGCAGTAAACTCTTATGTTCCCTAAAACATAGTTGACCAACAAATTCAATTGAGATTTTATATATTCACTCAATCAAACTTTCAAACTGCTCAGAGTTAAGATTGCTACCTTTCAGGTCCTGCACTTGGTTGTATAACTTGCGGTTTTCCTCGAGAACTCTCTGATATCCCGAAGCCGCATTAGCTAAACTAAGCAAGTGTTTACCTATAAAAAGAAAGCTAGAATGAGAAATATTACATTTTCATTTTAACAAACACATGAAAGCAATGGAGCATTGGCTTTAAGTTTATACCTAGATTGAAAACCTCTTTCTGGTATGTCATTTGCAAAACTTGCATACCGGCTTTTGTTGAATGAAGAAAATGCTTCAGTTCCTACAGGTACAAACATACATCAACTACTCCTACCCTGTGGGAGAATCATAAGAATTTCATAAACTAGAAATCAATGGTAAACCTAAATTACATGAATATATCGTTGTTGTAGTTCAACCAATGTCTGCTGTTTCAAAAGATGTCTTAATGATTCCTCATTAGTATCGGATTTCTCGTTGTCAAGTTCCTGTCTCTCTGAATATGTCGATGATTCATCTTCAACGATTTCCTCAGCTGGTGGCTCTACTTCAGCTACCTTAACCTTCACCATTATATTATTTTAAATGATTTATGGATAGTCACATGAAGTAATAACTTAAAGGGATACTTAGAAATATTTGGCCTACCTTGCCACTCTCACATGAAGCAGATTGCGAAAGACAGTCACCAGGAACAGATTCTTCCATAGTTTTTGCAGTACTTTTAATCTATCAGATTACCAAAAATAAGATTACGCCATGATCGCATGTTTCACAAAGCCCTTAACAATAACAACCTTTAAAGTTTCGAGGATTAAGAACTGAGACAGTTGGGGAAGAATTAAAGTAGCTCACCAGTTCCTTGTAAGTTGCCAAGCGACGATCGAACTCTTCCGAGACTTTATGGAACATAGATTCCACAATCTGTTATATAACAGAAGAGTTTACAAACAACATATTTTTCCCTTATAAAAATAGAATTTCCTTGATTCACTATCAATATTCTAAGAATATATAGGAAGACGCTTTGCACATTTAGTAACAAATAAGTTCTTGAGCAACTGGACATTTCTCTACACCTCGATTCCATCCTGACTAAAGTGATTCATTGACAAATTTTGTGAACTTACCATTGGAATTTCTTCTTGCTTCTTATCTGAAAGAGCTGCACGAACTAGCATCCCGAAAGAACGTACAGAACCCTGTAGAAAAGATCATAAGAGTGAAAAGGACCCAATAGATTAGATGTTTCTTATTTCAATCCTAATGAAATAACTACCTTGACCATGAAAAAAGCAAAAAAAAAAAAAAAGCTCACTAACTGCTTCAATGGAGTCTGACTGTTCACTAGACAAGCTATCCACAGACCTCTCACTAAAAGAAACGGTGCTTGAAATGGATTTCATGAATGGTTCACTGCTTTTTCGAGTGAAAGGTTTGCCTGACCCGAAACCTGAGGGTTTGGAATTGGCAGAGTACTTCCATGAACCAATTCCACCACTTTGTTTCCATTCACTGTAAGACTTAAGTGCTAGAACACAGTTCACAATCCTTGAAGATTTCCCACCCTGCAAAATTTTTTTTAAAAAAAAAAACCCACCAATCAATCAAGAAGCATTCATTGCATGCAACAAAACAATGGTTTTTAATCTAAAATTTCAAACACTAACCTGTTCCAAATCAGAGGCTTCAAAAGTTGGAATCCCCATTTCCTCAATAGCTACAAGGAAGTTTCTCACATTTTCGAAGTATTGGAATGCTGATAGAGCAGCCCCATCAGGAACATCAACAGAATCATAAGCTCCTTCTACTACCTATAATTTAATTTTAAAAAAAAATAATAATAATTGAGCTTCTGGGGTAGGAAAATTAACCAAGAAAATGTAATACTATCAAGAAAACTCGATGCTCAAACTTGCCTTCGGCACAGCCCCAGGTTGAACCTTGTTAAGAACATTGCAAAGGATTATGCCACTTCGCAATCCGAGCCTGAATTCTTCCTCAGATGGCTCAGCCGGTAAGTCTTTACCCCCAACAACACCAATTGTTTTTCTCAGCCAATCAGCAGCTTCAAATCTTCTTAAAGCTACAAAAATAATATAAAAAAATGGTGATGATTTTCAGAACTTCTTCTATCGTTTCAGCTAAAAGGAAGCTCAGGGAATCAACCAAGAAAAGGTAGTTTCAACAAATCATGAGCGTTAAAAGAGTTAGAAATCGTCTCTTTGAGGTCCGTCCCTCCATTTCCCATTTGTTTGGAGATCATTTATAACTTTGAAAGAGGAAAAATAAAAAAAATGGAAAATTTGATTTTCAATTGCTAAATTTGACATGAAGATGCATATTTGATGATTGTTTCTGCAAAATATATCAAAAAAATCTTCAGCACTATGGTAAAATTCATTAAACTTGGTAAAATATGATCAAGTTGAATCTCCTAACACAAAATTCATAAAATGTGAAACTTAAATTTGATCGAAAACAGGTAAGAAACATAAATACTAATAATCATGCAAGAAAACCGAAGAACGTTTTGTTACAAATAATTAATAAAAAAATCATTGATCAGTCAATAGAATCCACTAACCAATCACAAACAGGGCAGAAAGGGAAAAAAAGTTAGATTATTACAAGATTCATCGGATTTTCTGGAAGCCAAATTAATTTCACGTGTTCGAGTTCCATGCTGTTGAAGAACATCTTCCAAAACTGATATTACAGAGACTTGTAAAGGCGACTCTGTTGCCATTTTTTGTAACAAAAACCAGCCCGTTGAGTAAAAAAATCTACAGATTTTACAGATTCAATACAAAACTTAAATTTATTTGAAGTAAAATTCAAAACCCAAATCATGAAAAATTACAAAAAAAAAAGAATTTGAATCTTGTTTCTTCTCCTTTGATGAAAAATTCTGTTCAAGAAACAGAGGATAATAAAAACAGAGACCAAAAATTCTGTTTTTTTTTTCTATTTTTTTCTATTTTCTAATTTTGTTCGTATTGGTTATTGAAATCTCCCCTGTGAAGAAAAACAGAGAAAGAAAATTTGGAAGGTTTAAAAAGATTTCCTCTCAGTTTTTCTCGATCTGTCTCTCTGTTTTTCTCACAGTTTGTTTCCCTCTAATATTGAAGAAAAAGCTAATACAACCCAACCTGGTTCCGAGCCTCCCGGTTATAAGAGGGCTTCACGGTTTTTGTTTTTTTCAAGTGAGAGAATGATGGACTAATTTTAAACTCTTTTTTTACTGTTTTTTTATGTATTTATTTTTAGTTTATTAAAAATTAATTAATATTAAAATAATTAGCATAAAAAAAGGCAATGTTGGCTATCAAATAATTGTGCCAAGCTTAAAGTCTAATTCTCATTCTTCTAAGACATTTCTTTGTCTAGTAATTTGACCTTGTTATTATTAAAATAGTTTTATCCCATATTTATTAAATTTTGAATTTCTCCTATGATCTTATTTTCAGTTATAATCAAGTTAAGTTTTATTGACCTATTTTTAATTAATTTTAAATTTTAAATTAGATAACATTTTATTGAGATTTTGTTACGTTACTTATATAGTTATATTTATTATTTCTTTCGAGTTTATCATATGGTTATATGTTATAAGACCTATTAAAGTAATTTATCTCAGATTTTTCGAGTTTTGAATCTTATGTATTCTTATATTTTGATTGGACTTCCATCGTTAATTAATCTGAAGTTAAATTCTTAGTAATTACTATTCGACAATAAAGATCTAAACTTTCTTTTTTTCTTATATGGTTTTTTGATGTGGAAAAGTTTTAAATTTAGGGCTTATTTCACATTGTCATTAAAGCATTAAACTTCAACCTTAAAATGGAAAAATAGATCAGCCAACAGTTTCTTTTCAATAAAAAAAAATTCCAAGCTTATAATTAAAGAAACAATGTCATGAATATATAAAAGAGAAGGGGAGGGGGAATAGAGTGGAATTGTATATGTTATAGACTAGCATTTTGACTATGACATGAGAACAGTGGTATATGAAATGAACCCATCAAAATCATTTGTAAAAGCAATTTTGTTTAATGCAATAGCTAAAATATTGCCTTCATGTTAAATTGATCTTTGTGTTTAAGAACAAAGTGACAAATGGAGAAGTTTGTTTTCTTCCCCTAAAATTTTCCATTTTTTAGGAAAAATTTATGCATATTTTATGGTCCTCTATATATATATATATATATATATATATGTTATGCTAAATTGCATGGGAACTGTGTTTGCAGATTTGATATGAATGAAATGAAGGAGATTTACCAAAATTTATCAACTAAAAATAGTTTAGATTTTGATAGAAATATAAAGGAGATTCATCCATAGCTATCTTCTTTCAAAGAAAAAAAAACAAATATTTGTACATAAAAATTGCATAAATTTGTAATTAAACTATATATATATATATATATATATCAAGTGGATGAACATTTATAGTTAATGACATTTATAGTCAATAAAAAAAATGGGGTGTGATAATTTTTTAATTTATTTATAAAAATAAAAAAATTTACTGTTAATATACTAAAAACGAATTTCATATGAAAATTTCTTTCATATAGTCATGTATATATGATGTATATTATAAAAAGTTCAATTACATAAAAAGATTAGGTTGTCCCATTGCTTATGTGTAAAGATTAAACATATGAGTATGATTAGAGAAACTCAAACATCAAAAACACAAAAATAAACAAAGTCTTGAAAAAGCTAAGATGATTATTACTCCCATTGTACTTTGAACTTGGATCTTTAGACAAGAGTACTTTAAATTGTGTGTGTGTTTCTATTTTTTTTGCATATAGATTCTTTGAAGCATGATATTAATTCATTAACAAAAACCCACATTATTTTAGGTTTCCTTTTTTTTTTTTGGAGATAATTTTTGGACCCACCATCCATACATTCCATTTGCTAAACTAATGTTGTTGGCTTCTTAGCAATCATAATTCATACCCCATTTCCAAGACTTTACCCTTTAAATATTACTACTAAGTTTTATTTAAGTTTAGGTAATTGGAATTTCAGAGTCCTATGACTTACGAATTTTATTATTTAATAAGTTTAAGTTGGCAAGATTTAAGTAATTAAAAATTATGTATGTATGGATTCGGTTAATCATGTTTATAGATACTAATTAATGAAAATTTTTACATTTAATACATTACTTTTATTTAATTCATGAAAAAAGTAATTCATTAATTAACATTATTTTATTAAATATTACCTTAATCAACATCATTAGCCACTTCATGGGCAAAGTTAGTAAGAGCACATGATAACCATCATCATGATTTAGGCTAGTATTAATACTTACCCATGTCTCTACATTAACTATATATGCTTCTCGGATTTGGATGTTTCTTGTTTCGATATCAAAATAACAAAGATATTAAATTTGTAAAATTTAATTCAACGATTGGTTCATCTATTTTTAGTTTAGTTCAAATTTTTTTCTCTCATTATATATATATATAAACATGCAGAAACATGATTGTTTATTACTTCAAGGTCTTAGAGTATAGAAAAAAGAGGAAAATATGGAGCAAAAACTAAAAATAGTATAGCAAATAGATCTATTTATGGTTAAGTCGAGATTTAAAGTTTTTTTATATTTTTGTCCAAATTGATCCAACATAAACAAAATTCATTGAATCGAATAAATAACTCAATTTTCAGACTGTTGAACCCTCGATCAGGTGTAATTATAAGAAGCCAAGATGAATAGAGAGCATAGCAATTCTGTTCTCAAAGATGCAACCAAGGGAAGCCAAGATCAATAGAGAGCATAACAATTCTGTTCTCAAAGATGCAGCCAAGGGTCAACTTGTTGGTGCATTCACACCCTTTCTTTACCCCCGTCCAACCAACGTTCAACAACATTTAAACACATGGTTCGGACCCGAACCTAAAGGTTCAGTCTAACAATTTAAACTTTTCATTTTTTTGGGTCTAAAAGGACCCACAAAGAGCCCTATTGTGGGACCCAAAGCACCATGCCGGCATGTTTTGGGTTAAGGGCATAGGCCTGTCGGCCCAATATCCAGCCATTGAATCAAGTGGGCTCCAGTGGCCCACTTAAAAGAGGCAACGATATTAATCAAATAATCAAAGCAAAAAGTTTGACACCATTTTTCTTTAACAATTAAAAAAAAAAAAAAGGAAGAGGAAGAAAGAACGAAACATAATCAAAGACATATCTTTGTTTGGGAAAAGCTTGGAATTCCAAGACTCTACCCTAGGGCTATACCTGCAAATTGAAACTTATAAAATCGATAATTTTAAATATGATATAATTAAATAATTAAAATATAAAATAATATAAATATATAAATATGTCAAAATATATAAATGTAAATTATTAATATGTTAAAATTTATATAAATATATAATATTTTAAATAATAAATATAATTATGATACATAAAATAACATAAATATGATATGTATATTTAGATATGATGAAATAATTTTTCCCTTTCAAAAACTATAGGAAAAGACTTTTAATGCATATGACATTAATAAATCCTTTGTAACCAGAGAGAAACAAATTTAATAGAGCTAAATTTTTAAGGGTTTTGAGTACAATCAAATATTATTATTATTATTATTATTATTATTGTTATTATTATTATTATTATTATTGATTGAGGCCTAACTGAGTGATAAGCGTCATGCAATTAACATTCAATTAGGCCTTTCTAATATATATATATATATATATATATATATATATTAAAAGACGAAACCACATGGTTAAAAACGATATATAACTTGGATGAAAAACATATGTTAACGTCGAATAATAGTTTCGTTGAACCCTAAATTGTATTTTTGGACTTATAGTGAACGAAGGTAATCTTAATTGGTCTCTGAAATATGGAACAAACAAGACATCGCTATTCCCCCCCCTTCCTTTTTTTTTTTTTTTTTTTCTTTAGCCAACTTTTACATGAATCACATCCAGGAGGCACGTCTTGCACCACTGTAAGTGAACAACACGTCCATAGAACCATACTTTTTTGACATGTTTCTAGAGGCATTCTTTCCTAGTTAAGCATATCTGTCTCTAAAGCTGCAGGAATTCTATCTCTCTGGACTTGAATATGGAATTTAATGGGTATCCAATATCTTGAAGGGTAAGGGTTTCAAACTTTATCATAATTGCATTAATGACATATAGCCTGATATATTTAACCCTACAACAAAGTGATCCTTGATTAGGACAAGCCTCCAAACACCATGTTCATGTATAATTCATTAAGAATTTATCACCTTTAGCTAGCTTTAAGACAAAGGTCCATCCAGCATTGTCGTCTTCCATGGACGTTGAGTTTGAGCCCAATAATAAAGGAATTCAACCTACGGATGGTTCATACAATTTAATACATATATTATATTTTTTATTTAAGACATGTATACATAAATTGTCGGATCTAATTTTCTAGCAAGAAGCTTACTCTTATCATATATAAGACCTAATAATCAAGCCAAATTAAGGCCTAAATTGAAACACAGTCCTCTCTTTTGGCACCTTTGTTTTTGTTGTTTGTTGTCTCAGTAAAGTCTTTAGGAAAAGAAAACTGGAAAACTCACTAACATAAACCTAAATTTCAGGGGTTGGTTGGCACAAAAAGAGAAAGTCAATGCACTAAGAGTCCAACTCCAATCTAATCCTTCTAGACAAGTTAAAGGCCGAGCCCGACCCGCTTTTGCTATGAACGTTTCAACTTTAGGACCACTCAAAATATAACGGAAAGTTAAAAGGGCAGTCCTGATTATCACCATTTTAAAAAAAGTCTCACTCTCTATTGTCACCTTTCTTAAACTTAGATGGATTACATAGCTTAAAAAAAATGAAAGCCTTAATTTAGCTAAACTACTAAGATTAAATTTATGAAAAGAGGTACATTATGCTAAATCATGATGTTCAATCACCAATTCTCCAAGTGCCATCATCTTGCTTGATCTTTTGTATGCAACCCATGTTTCTAATGAAGTAACCCAAAACATTTCTTTACATAGCCTATTCATTTGTTTAGTAGGAAAGGAGAAAAAGATAATTTAATAGCAAATTTATTTAGCATTATGCAAGCAATGACCCCATTTAATTGTTTGATTTAGTCTTCCAAGCCAAAATGGAAGAGCTTTAAGAAACCTTTATTTCTGTCAAATTATTTTGTACAATCTCCTTTTGACATTGCATTGAATCTGTTTGAAGAAAATACTAAAGTTAAGTAGACAATGTTGTTCTTTTTAAGGCAAAGAGTTTTTGTTTTTATAAAGTTGGTAATCACTAGCATTGTCCCCATCCTAATTATCAGATCCCTCATACTGTCATATAAACTAGGAAATGGTCCCTAAAGTTTGGGGGGTATGAATATGGGTGCCATGAACACTTCCAAGCCACCGAATTGGACAACTCAAGTGTCTTGAAACCTTTGAGGTAAAAAATTTTTTTTAAAAAAAGAAGATTGTGATGAGTTGCTTCTACAGGAAAGGTGATTCCAGCTAACTAAAGATATATGAATGAGAAATATATATATTATAAACTAGAAATGATGGAATGAGATGAAGTCCTAATGTATCAAAATTTCGTATCGTGTAACATGGTATCGAAGCATCCTTTTCCAGTAACAAGTAGAAAATTTATTATTATGGTCGAA
>JBBYHK010000022.1:16075529-16086433 GCA_038382065.1 Adansonia grandidieri | reverse complement strand
GAGGAGGAGGAGGAGGAGGAGGAGGAGGAAGAAGAAGAGGAAGAGGAAGAAGAGGAGGAGGAGGAGGAGGAAGAAGATGATGATGAGGAATTCACTCTTGATGAAGAAGATTGTTTGGATGAGGAAGAGCAATTGACTATGAAAAAGAAGAAAAACAATATAAAAGTTAGTAAGCAACGTTTGCGGAAAGAATGTCCTTTTAAACATAGGACAAAGAGGCAGAAGTCTGCAGTTTCTACGAAGCGTTTGAGAAAACAAGGAAGGATGAAACGTGGGTTAAAAAGAAAAAAGCGGGCTGAAGAAGATGATGATGATGATGATCTTGGTTTTATTGACAACACTCCAGTTCTGAGAGAAAAGAGCAGAACTAATGCAGGATGGAGAAGAAAGGCATATGTTGTACCATCGGATTCAGATTTTGTGTCGTCTGGGTCATCTGATTACGAGTATACCATCTCAGAGGAAGAAAGAGAGCAAGTGAAAGAAGCTGGCCAATTTTGTGGAAGTTTAAAGACTAGTTTGAGGAGTTCATCATCCTCAAAGAGAATTGAGGAGTTTGAGGAGTTAGGCCAGCCTAAGAAACCTCCAGGAGGAAAGGGTAAGGAGAAGGTAGAGGAAACAAAGGCTGAAGTAATAAAGCCGGTTTGTGGCATTTGTCTCTCCGAGGAAGATAAGCGAAGATTGAGGGGCATACTGAACTGTTGCAGTCATTATTTTTGTTTCACCTGCATCATGGAGTGGTCAAAAGTTGAATCTCGTTGCCCGTTGTGCAAGCAAAGGTTTGAAACAATCAGTAAGCCTGCAAGATCAACAGCAGTAGTTGATTTGAGATATGTGGTGATCCAAGTACCCAAGCGTGATCAGGTTTGTTACATTTCTCCTCATAATGTTTTTATGTGTAATAGTTTTCGGTTTCCGAGCTTTATTTCTTATTTGTGGCTTGAAATGGGCATCTTTGTTGTATGCAGGTCTACCAACCTTCCGAGGAAGAACTCAGAAGCTTTCTTGATCCATATGAGAATGTCATTTGTTCTGAATGCCACCAAGGTGGAGATGACGAACTCATGTTACTGTGTGATCTTTGTGATTCATCTGCACACACCTATTGTGTTGGTCTCGGCCTGGAGGTACCTGAGGGTAATTGGTACTGTGATGGTTGCAGGCCTGTTGCTCTTGGGTCCTCTAATTCCCAAGTTCAAGATTCTTTGCCTGATCAAAGTACTATAAACAATTTGAACAATAGATTGTCACCAATTGTAAATGTCGGAGAAGGTTTAGACTCAATCGTAGGTCCTTCACCTCATTTGCCTTCAACTTCCGGTTTTGTGGGTTTGTCATCTCCTAGATTTCCTGTTGGAGATATGCCTGCTGTTTCTCCAGTATCTGGAGTTGGAGCTCCAACACTGACTGGAAGGCGATGGTTGCATCGCCATATTCAGAATCTTCGTTCGACCAATAGGATGAATCTTATGACTGGTAGGACTGATGCGATATCAACGGCCAATATGGGTATTGATTTTTTAAACTCTCACACTGATCAGAGTAGGGAAACAACAGCTCAACATTCTCGGACACAAGATATGAGAACTCAGCATCAAACAGTATTTGAGGAGAGAGACTTATTTTCTTCAAGGTTGAGCCATTTGAGAAGGCAAGCAGTTCAGAATTCAACTACCCCAACACTCAATACATTGTTCAATTTGACTTTATGGCCTGAAGTTGCTGGTATCAGTTCAAATGAGCAACACCTTCCGGGCAGCAATGGATCAAACATTGGACCTGAGGGTTGTGGTTCACCTTTTTCTGTTAGAGGCGAGAATTATTTTTTGATGGCCAAGGAACAATTGCAAGCAATGGTTAGAAGCCATTTGAAAGCCTTGTCCAATAATATTGATTTAGGTAAGCGAAGCCCCGTCTGTAATTAACATCAGGATCACGGATATTTCTAGACTTGTAGTCTGCAGTTTTCACGTCTAAAGAGCACAACTTTATGCATAAATCAGTAGTGCATTCAGCTATCTTTCAGTTTGGTTTTTTGATCACATTATGTCAGAAAGTTTTCAAGTGCTTATAATGTATATATATGCAGACAACAGTGCTTTTAAGGACATCGCAACAAGTGCTATGCACACCTTATTGGCTGCTTGTGGGCTTGAGCATAGGAGGAGCGAGGTTCATATTTTGCCTCCGCCATCAAATTGTACGCACACTGAAAGAGTGGCAGCCGAGCAGGCCAGCTTAATGAAAGGTTGTTGCTTAACTTGTTTTGATTCTTTCGTAAAGGATGTAGTGAAGAGGATCATGGATACAAGATCCCCACAATGGTTAAGCTTAGGTCTTTAGATCTTCGATGTAGCGAATGTATCTTTCTGCACACATTTTTTTCTTGGTTAGCGGTCTAACCATTTTTAAGTTGATTTATACTTACAATTCACTGACATTGAGTGCTAAAAGTGCTCTATTATCATTTGATCACCATAGTAGATTGTTTAGTCAAATTTTCAGGCACTTAATACTGATTGCATTTACTGCTTGTCTCTTCCTCTGATTAAAAAACAAAAGTGTGAAAGTTTTGTCCATTTGATTTTGCATCGAGTTTGTGCTCAAAAGTATGACAGTGATGCTACAGCTTAGATAACCAACGGGGTAAGCCATTTATGCACTTTCATGAACTATTTTCAGACACCGAGTTAGCCGAAGTGGATGAGAAAAACATGTTTCTCAACCAATGTGGTTGCTGCGTGGTAAAAGATCCTCTTTTCTGTTGCTTAACGTTTTTTTCATTGGATTTGTTAGAAATTCGTTTTTCATTGGAAATGGCAAACACGACAGTTGTTTCAGTTAAAGAGGTTTTAGTGATTGACATTTCCTTTCTTCCCCATTAACTTCTAATCTGATATCCTACCAAGGTTCAGGACAGAGCCATTTTCTTGTCTTCATTTTCTGCTATAAACTGGTCAATGGTTAAACTAAAAATTTGGTTCCAAAATGGAAATGAAATATTTCTGCATTCCATCTTTCTTTCGAAGTTGAGTGTTTGCTCATATAGCATGCATGTACTTCTGGAGATAGTCCGAGAAAACTTGTAATATATTCTTTGAATTATACAAAGGTAAAATGAGTTAGTGATAATGTTTTCTTCAAATTATAGAAAGGTAAAAATGAGTCGGAGAAAATTCAAGCACGTAATACACCTAAGCTTTTGGCTCGCAGGCCAGGCCTCCTCCTTCACCATTTTGTTTCTAATGAAAACTGCAAAAATATCCAATCTACACCGCTAGAAAGGTAACTATGAGTTCAGTCTCACATTCCATATGTTGCTGGACGATGCAAGAACATGAAGACAAACCATTCCTGGATTAAAATTATATTTCTTCTTCTTTTATTATTATTATTATTATTATTATTATTATGACCTGAAATTAAAAGATGAAGTTAACATCTAAAACTCCAGATCGAATATAAATTACACTCACTCCTAACACCTTATTCAACATTTTTGCTTAATACATTAACATATTCACTACAAACAGCGTAACAAACCATAGATTGCAGGGTTATATGCTGTGAACCTGATGTCCACGAGGGTTTTGGGGTTCGCAGTTGCAGCAACCAAGATGAAGGCAGAATGCTGTTCATAAAATATCATCAAGAATTGTGGACAACAGCAGCCCTTGAACAAAGTCACATCTTTTTGCCTTCTCTTCCTGATCCTTCACCAAAAGAGGGGACAACTGGGCATTTCTGTCATCAAAACCAAATATTCAAATGAGAAAAGCTGATAAAAGCCTAAAGATTACATTATTTATTTCAAAGATACTTTATCAATAATATAGCAATAAAAAGAACAGCTAGGACCGAGCATGAAATCCCATGTAGAATTTCATTGCCATAAGAAGAATTCTTTACTAATCAACATCGGTCTCCTTTCAATAAGGTTGCAGTACTGATGCCCAGAGAGAAGCTCCCTAAATAAATAAACAAAAACAGACACATCCTATAAAGTGTCTCATCCCTGTTCTCAAATCATAGCTTAATATCTCTACTTTGCTGTCAATTTGCCGTTTTCTCCACCTAATAACTAAGTCATAACCCATAAATATTACGTATTTGTATATATGGTGATGGAGTTGGACAATATGACACTAACCCAGAGTTATTTAGCTTCCCTAACTATTCTGCTGCATAAACATTGTGAAACTTTGAAGAGAGAAAAATATGTCAGAAAATAAAGACCATGCACGGATGTGTTATCCTTAACTAAAGATATAGGGCTGAAGTCGCTAGTCAGGATCCGCTTAGTTTTGCTTTAATTAAATATCAGTTTTGGGGTTGAATTCCCCAGTATATGACATGGTTCTGAACATCTTGCTCTAATTCTTGGGTAGCACAATGAGGATTTACATTTTATATATGTTGAATTGGCCCCACGTTTACAAAGAATGACTTGAAAGATGGCATCTCATTGAGAAACAAAAAAGATAAACAGAACCATGTCTGCATGCGCTTGCTGAACCTATCCATATCAAACAAGAAGGCTATGACAAGATCCATATTATCTAGGATTGCAAGTGAGTAACCGGATAAAAGACCATTTGCATTCAAAACACCAGCCCCAAGCAGCCAGGGGACAAAAGGAACAATAACATGCTACAACTTACCCTTCTGACTTATTGATGTCTGAACTTTTCTTAGTTGTACTTGTCTGAATACTAACACAATCGTCAACCATGGGCAAAATAAATGACAACAACAACGGATCAGGTGCTGAATTGGAAGAAGACACTATAAAAGAACCCCCAAAGAGAGACTGTAGGTTTCCTTCTCGCAGCTCTTTCCTGAGAAAAGAGAGTGTTGAATGAGATCCACTTTTACGTGATTTCCTTTTGCGCTGCATGTAACCATTTGTTAAGGAAACGAAAATACTACGTCAAGTCCTCAGAATGACGTAACTGTTTTACAAGGAAGCCCCACAATAGAAAGCAAGTACTCCAGTAAAGAGGGAGAGGGGGACATGGGAGTCATCTTGCATACTGACGTAAATGCTTTAAAATGGCCCAGAAGTTAAGAGAAGGAACAAAGATGATAAAGTTCGCAGGTAAGAAAAGAGAACCAAAAATCAAATTCTAGAAATGTAGAAGACTCCAACAACAATTTTCAGGGTACATGGCACGTGAAAAGAAAGAACTTATCCATATATAGCTTAAAGACGAATTCCAAAGACAATTCTTCATAGAGAATAACTCATAGGCAAGGATATCTTGAAGATATTTCCATGATGCAGGGTTATATGCGCAACCATATCAACTCCCACTTTCATTGCACAGACTGGACATACCTGCAAATAGAAACAACCATCACAACAGAGTTTAGATGCAGAAAAAACCTTTCCTCAATAGAATAGAAGGGTCTCAAGCACCACGTGAAAGAAAAATCTATAAGCAGAAAGTATAAGGCTCCTTTTTCACCAAACTTACATATAAAATATCAACCTACAATATGTAAAGTCAGACCAGTATCAATACCAAACTTGTAAGCAAAATTAAAACTCGAGCTAATTTTTCCAGTTAGCTGAACTAGAGCTCCTAGTCCAAATTAGATCTACCAATTTTGGAAACAACTCGGAAAAAATAACAAAAGTAGAACATAATAAATGACATGACATCATTCATGTCAAAATCTATTTAGCATGTATTATTAATGTGACAATCTATATAACACCTTAAACATGACATGACAAGGAAAAGTAACAGCAGCACGATGCAAATACATGGATTTTCAGGTCTAGCCCAAAAGTAGGTCATCCAAAGACATGAATATTCTATCGATCACAACTCTCATTTGAGTAAAATAACAGCTAAATAGTAACTTTTCAGGTGAAAGATTAAAATTTGAAAATTGGTTCCATGATAAAAAAAAAAAAAAAAAAAACCCTTTTCAGTTCCTTTTAGAGGACGGATCAAAATTCAAAGCTTAACTCAGTTAAGTGAACTATGCTACTTAAAACAATCCATAATTACAAAGAACGATAATGTAAAAAAAAAAAAAAAAATTCCAATATACCTATCTTGATTATAACACATAAAAAAAAGGGGCATTGAAAAGTAAAAGAAAAACAGAGCAATACCCCATTTTTAGCCTCCACGGGATGCTCATCATCAATGTGACAGCACAAGCCAACGATATCGAAATACTCCGAACAAAAAGGGCATGGAAATTCCCCTCTCGTATCATCTTCTCCATCTATTTCTTCAAACCCCATAAACATATCTGCATTTTTTACCAATTTCTAAACGTTCAATCATTTTTTTTTTGAAAAATCCTAAAAATTTGATCTTTTCTTTATCAATTAATCAAGTTACTCCCTTTTCCTTCAATTTCCACCACACAAATATTTAAACCCCCCACCCCCAAAAACAAAAGTTAAAAAAAAAAAAAAAGAAAGGATGGGATTTAAAGATTACCAAATCGTGATTGAAGAGCTGATTGATATCTCTTAGAAGCAGAAGAAAGACGAGCACTCCATGAATCAGCCTCCATTTTTAAAATCACCCTCTTTTTTAATTAATATTCAAACCAAAAGAAAAAGAAAAAAAAAGGATTTAATTTCTAGGAGTTACTTAAAACTCGAAGCTTTTTGAGCTCTGAGCTTGAAGAAGGCCAGTTAGGTCCTTGGGGTTTGACGAGCGAGAGAGAAAGAAGAGCTTGTTTTTGTTTCTCTTTGGAGATGAATTTCGTCAAAAAAGAAGATATTAACTGTCAAGGGTTGGCCACTTATATATGTTACTTAATTTCTTTATATTTTTTTCACTTAATGAAAGGAGATATCTGACCCGTCAGTTCGTGGATCTAAATCGGGCCGAGAGAATGACTGTGGCGTTGGACCCGTCCTTACTAACGGAACCCGACCTAGATAAAAAAATTGATTAAATCACAAATCACAGTTCTGATTGGAAACATAGAACCTAATAAAATTCAAAAAAATAATAATAATAATAATACCGCACGCCAACCGTATCATTTCTCCTTTATTTGGGGGTTCCTCTTACAAACGATCCTCAGCTTCGCCGGTGCGTGACTTCGGCCATTCGGTTCTGTTCAACAGCCTCCTTAACGGCCAATCACCGGCCTCCTTTCACGTCGCCATCGCTCATATTTTTGCTTTTTCTAGCTCCGCCATGGGAAAACCTCAATTTTTAGATCTATAGATTCTAAATCTGAATCTGAAATTAGATTTAGATTTTAATTTAAATTTCTAGACAATATTATATTTTTTTCATTTTAGAGCCATGGCGACGAGGAACCGGACGCTGATATTCAAGAAATATAGGGATGCGTTGAAGAGTGTTAGAATTCCGACGAGTTCGTCGGCATCGTCTGCTGCGACGACAAGCTCCGGAGGAGGACCGGTGATTGAGATGGTTAGTACTTCGTTGCTACATCAAAATCGTTCTTATACTCCTCTAAGTACGGAGGATCCTGGAAATTCAAGGTAATACTACATTTCTAACTACTATTATTGATCAAATTAATTATTCCTATTAAATTGTTATATAAGATAAAAAAAACAAAATTCAAGATCGAGATCAATACTTTTTTTTCTTTTAACTATGTGTGAATTTATTTAAATGTAATTAGTTAGCTTAATTGAGCTGAATTCTGTCTCCATTTTTTTAAATAGAATTGAATTAGCAGAGTTTAGGCTAAGCAGAAGTGTTAAATTTTATAGAAAGTGACTATTTTCAAGGAATTGGCATAGGAAAAAAAATGCTTACAAATGACTGGTTGAATTTGTTGGTTGAACTTGTTGGTAATCGGTGAACAATTCTTACAAGAATTATTTAGTTGTGAGATATTTTAAATGATTTGGAAAGAGCTACGGAGATTATGAGATGGTTTATGCAGTACAATGAAAGATCAAGCCTTTGCAATGAAGGAATCTAGAATAAATTACAATTGGGTTTTCTTCTGAAGATCATTTTCTCTTTCAACTAGTTGTGGGTTCATCTATATCGCTGTTTGAATGGTCATATAATTATGTAGTAGGAAAATAAGGGGTTGTCTGCCTGTTGCAGTAAGGGTGCAATTGCAGTGGGTCTACCACCGGCTTGGGTAGATGTGTCTGAAGAAATAGCAGCAAACGTGCAACGTGCACGAACAAAAATGGCGGAGTTAGCCAAGGCTCATGCAAAGGCTTTAATGCCTTCATTTGGTGATGGTAAAGAAGATCAACGCAATATTGAGGCTCTTACCCATGAGATAACTAATCTGTTGAAGAAATCAGAGAAGAGATTACAGAAACTCTCTGCAACTGGACCTTCTGAGGATTCAAATGTCAGGAAAAATGTCCAGGTAAGGCTTATTGATAGTGAGATAAAAGATCTTTGATTTTTCTAGCACATACACATGTGTCATTGCAGAGAGGGAAGATAATGATGTCTGGCATCTAGTGCCTTATTCTCCACCATGCCTTCTGACATAATTTTAAGTTTTTATTCCCTTGAATGTTGTGCTATGATGAACCGTTCTCTTGTTTACATTTCTTTCTTTTGGTGTTTTTCTTCTTGTTGGCAGCGTTCACTTGCTACTGACCTGCAGAACCTATCAATGGAGCTCCGGAAGAAACAATCAACTTATTTGAAGCGCCTCAGACAGCAAAAAGAGGTACAGAAAGAAACATCCTTCTTGACAATACAATATTGTATAATATTTGGTTGAAGTTTCACAAGCTAAATGGTCATACAATTTCAATTTCAAACTTATGCGATTCTTTTCTGTGTTTTGCACTCCTATAATGCATTTTGTGCATGTGTTTGAATTAACTAAATTATTGGTTTCTGTTTAGGGTCAGGATGGAGTTGATATAGAGATGAATCTAAATGGAAATCGATCTAAAGCAGAAGATAATGACTTGGATGATATGGTATACTGGTTTCTTTAAGCCCAATTCCTTTTATTATATATGATCAAGCCAAACACATTTTAGTACACGAGTTTTAGGGTGCTGAAATCCAAATAGCTTGTGAGGATCTTGAAGCTCAATTATGTGTAAATCAAGCTCCAAATTTTGCCTAATTCAACTTCCTTATCCTTCCTTTGTAATATTTCTCAATTATGTCATTTAGGTATTTAATGAGCATCAGATGGCAAAGCTAAATCAAAGTGAGGCATTTACCGTTGAGAGGGAAAGAGAGATCCAACAGGCAAGTGCATTATTCTTGATCTTTCTAATCTGAAGCTTGCTTTCATAGCTAGCCCAAAGTAATCATCTGTGCTTATATTAAAATACTTTTTTGTAGGTTGTGGAGTCTGTAAACGAGCTTGCTCAGATCATGAAGGATCTGTCAGTTCTTGTGATTGATCAGGTAGGAATCCATCTAACATCAGTAATAACTTGCAAACTTTTCCAATCATTTAAGGCGCTTGTTTCTCCAAACAGGGTACAATTGTTGATCGGATAGACTACAACATTCAGAATGTTGCAACTACAGTCGAAGATGGCCTCAAACAGCTACAGAAGGTTTTTTATCTTTGTCCATTATTGATCTTCGTGTAGATGTTTTCTGGTACTCATTCTAATTTTTGTACGGATTGACTTGCAGGCAGAGAGAACTCAGAAACAAGGAGGCATGGTGATGTGTGCTACGGTGCTTGTTATTATGTGCTTTGTCATGTTGGTCCTCCTAATCCTCAAGGAGATACTCTTTTGATCTGCAAGCATATGGGTTTTTTTTTTTTTTTCTCATGACAATTTGCAGTTTGAGCTGCGGTGTGAGCCGTTTACTCGACATGTTGAGAGTCAAAAATTTCCTTCGCCAGCAGCATATAAGAATGTGGGAGTTTTGAATTTCCCCATATAATACGCATACCACTTTAAATGTTTCATGTTTACTTGATTTCTTTGTCTTGCATTTTTCTTATTCTTGTCTTTCCAAGAAGGAGAAGAGATGGAAAGGAGGTGGTTGTTTGACCCGGGTTTTGAATTTTGAGTATCGAGTAGTGAAAGAATGCCCCCAAGATCTGCTATATAGAGGTTATTATAATGTATTGCTTTCCTTGAGCAAGGAAAGGAAGTGTAGTATTGATTCTTTTAAACTCCTTGGGGAGTTTTCTAGCTGTAGCTAGTTGGGTTCCCGTGAGGAGATGAAAGGTGTTTGTTTGCCTATTTACTTTGTATCAATTCTTTTGATTTCAAAGAAATGACAGTAAACCACTTTGTAATAAATAGTTAAGCTAATGATATATGAGACTAAATCTGATATTTTATGGAAATTTACCCCTTAATATTTCGTGATAATATTGTCATGAGAATTTAGAGCAAAAGGGTGGCTGAAAGTAAACTACTTATTAGCCAAGGGAAATCTGTTACCGTGCTTGGCTGAATTTCTCTTTTAACATCTTCATTTTTGTGCTTTACAACTTTCTTAGATTTCCTTTTGGACATTTAGCACACTTGCTTTCGTAGCTCAGTTGGTTAGAGCACCCGTTTAGTAAGCGGGAGGTCTTGAGTTCGACTCTCAACGAAAGCATTTTTCTCAATTTTCTTTAAATTGAACCCTTTTACAGGTTTTATTTTGGGCTAGGAATGATTGAAAACAGAAAACGCCAGAATCTAAAGCATTTATCAATAACCTGTAAAGTAGAATTAGGAAAATCCTTTATATTTTTTGATTAATCAATAACATCACGGAGATTTCAATGACAAAAGGGTGTCAATTCTGTAGGATGCTGTGCAGTGTGCATTGACATGCGAGACCATATTCTCTTACAGCCATTATAAAATACTTTTTTTTTTTTTGTACAAAACATATCAAACCCTTCCTTTTCTATGGTGCTTGCCGTTCCTCGAATACAAACCGAAGTCATCAACATTCCTAATTCCAGTTTTTAACTTTTTAATTGAA
>JBBYHK010000022.1:16061221-16075429 GCA_038382065.1 Adansonia grandidieri | reverse complement strand
TAATTGGAGCAGTTGGTTCTTCTAATGGTGAAATTACACTCTGGGAACTTGGAATGAGGGAGAGGCTGGTTTCAAAGCCATTTAAGATATGGGAAATGTCGAAATATTCACTGCCATTTCAGGTCTGTGTGTCATTACTTATTGAGGTTTCTCTCTATGTTTTACTTTTTTCCCAATGTCTATCAAACTATTGCTATCATATGACTTATGTCTGTTTAAGCAATTTCTATGAGTTTCAACATTGCAATATATTTTGTTAAGAGGAGTTACTTGCAGGCTTTAATGGTAAGTGATACACTGATATCTGTCAGCCACGTCACATGGAGTCCTGATGGAAGTTTTGTAGGTGTGTACCTTTTCGATAGATTATTAACATTTTAATTTGTATATGTTTGCACTTATTACCTTTCTTGCTGCAGGGGTTGCATTTTCCAAACACTTAATACACTTTTATGCTTACCCTGGATCAAACGATCTAAACCAGCGGTTAGAGGTTAGTACATATTTTTTCTACTTTTTTAGCAAAAAGGATACATAACTTGTGTTAGACTTTTTCTTCTTCTTTTTAAACAGATTGATGCCCATGATGGTGGTGTAAATGACTTAGCTTTTGCTTATCCAAACAAACAATTGTGCATTGTTACCTGTGGAGATGACAAGCTCATAAAGGTGAGAGGTAGTATATTTTCACTAAAAGTATTGATTAAACTGGGTGTTTCATATTATCCTTATGAAAGAAGTGGAACAGGTGTGGGATTCAATGACAGGACAAAAACTGTTTAATTTTGAAGGTCATGATGCACCGGTTTATTCCATCTGCCCGCATCATAAAGAGAACATTCAGGTACAATAAAAAAATGTCACTGGTTGTTGATTGATTATATGTACTTTTTGGTCTTAACTCTTAAGAATATGAAACAAGTGACAAAGTCTTAATTTTAAAACTGCTGGACTGTTGACCTCTGTTGCTGTCTTCACTGAGTTTATAACCACTCTCTGCTGCCTACAGACACTGTCACAACCACCTTGTTAAATGCATTAAATTACATTTAGCAGTGTGCTTGCACCATCTCTAATTTATGATTCTGCACCCAGTTAATATCCATCACAAAGCTGCCTGATTTATCAAAACCAGTTCCATTCTTCCAGTAAGAACTTTACCCCCAATGATCTTCCCCTTGGTCCTATACTGGTCCACCATATTTGATTCACTCTACCATTTTAGGCCGGTTTTTTGTGGGCATATAGTTTTTGTTGGTTCAGTTGAAAGCTTAATTTTTTTGGGCCAAGGATTGAATGCTTACTTTACCTTTGTTGTTGGATGTGAATATATACTTTCATGTGCTAATTATCCACGCCGTCGCAGTTCATATTTTCAACTGCTGTCGATGGGAAAATTAAGGCCTGGCTGTATGATAATATGGGTTCCAGAGTTGACTATGATGCCCCAGGTCACTGGTGTACTACAATGCTCTACAGTGCTGATGGAAGCAGGTATGATATGAATTTTAAGATTGGAATTTTAGTAACTTCCTGTTAAAAACTTTGGGTGGTGTTCATTCCCCAAAAATTTTTTGCTCTTAACGCCTTTAATTAAGCCTTTGTGTCCAATTTTACATGTAATTCATTTCGTTCTAATTTTGAACTTTTGCTAATTTCTAATTTTGTTTCAGATTGTTCTCTTGTGGAACAAGTAAAGATGGAGAATCTTTTCTGGTTGAGTGGAATGAAAGCGAAGGAGCAATAAAGAGGACTTATCTGGGGTTTAGAAAGAAATCAGCTGGTGTAGTGTCATTTGACACAACGCAAAATCATTTTTTGGCTGCAGGAGAAGACAGCCAGATAAAGTTTTGGGACATGGATAATATCAATCTTCTCACTTTCACAGATGCTGAGGGAGGACTCCCTGTAAGTTAAATGTTCAGATTTTGTAGGTCCTCTGTGAAACATATAAGCTGTTAGGTTGGTTGTCTAATTAATCATATTGATTGCTTCAGAGTCTTCCCCGTGTGAAATTTAATAAGGAAGGTAATCTCCTAGCTGTGACAACAGCGGACAATGGATTCAAAGTACTTGCGAATGCTGTGGGTATCAGATCCTTAAGAGCAACTGAAACATCATCTTTTGATCCACTGCGAACACCCGTTCTTTCTGCTGCAATTAAGGTTATGATCATTTAGGTTTGCTTAATGTTTCCTTAAGAATATTCATGTTTTGAGACCTGCAGGCTTCACTTTTTTCTCTGTTGGTTAGGCTTCTGTCTCTTCTGCAGTTGGAAATGTTGATCCTGTTAGTTGTAAAGTGGAAAGGAGCTCTCCTGTCAGGCCTTCTCCTATACTTGTATGTTATTTGGGTGTTCCTTGATTCACCATTTGAACTTTTTCCTGAACACTATTTTGTAGTTACTGCTTGCAGCATAATCATAAGGTTCATCCTGTAGAGAGGAACATTTTATTCTTGCTCTTGGTTAGTGCTATAGGCATTAGGAGATTAGACTAGATTTTAAAGTGTTTTTCATGCTTTTGATGATCCTCTTATAATTGCTTTTGGATTGTTTTCCCCCCAAGAACGGAGTTGATCCCTTGGGTAGAAGTGTTGAAAAGCCAAGAGTTGTGGATGATGCAGTAGACAAGACTAAAGCCTGGCAGTTGGCTGAAATCGTAGATTCTGCTCAGTGTCGGTTAGTTAACTTGCCTGACAGCATGGATGCCTTCAGCAAGGTGTGTCAATTTTCTTCTAATAATCAGTTTTGCGCTATGTTTTTTCTACCATAGCACTGAACCATTGCATCCTTTGAAGGTGGTTCGGCTTCTGTATACGAATTCTGCTGCTGGTATTTTGGCACTTGGGTCAAATGGTGTTCAGAAGTTATGGAAGTGGCCTCGCAATGAACAGAATCCATCTGGGAAGGTACAGCACGTTCTCGCAAATAAGATTGTTTTACTTTTTGACATTTTCTGTAAAAAAATGTTTTTTACAAGAAATCTAAAATCCTTTCAACTTTGAAGGCCACTGCCAATGTAGTTCCACATCATTGGCAACCAAATAGTGGTCTTCTTATGACTAATGATGTTACAGGTGTCAACCTGGAAGAAGCGGTACCATGCATAGCACTCTCAAAGAATGATTCATATGTAATGTCAGCCACTGGTGGAAAAGTTTCTTTGTTTAACATGATGACTTTCAAGGTATGCCTTCATTTGCTTGTGTATGAAATGTGTTTTATGTTTGGCATGCTAATAACACGTGATTTGCAGGTAATGACAACGTTCATGTCTCCTCCCCCAGCCTCAACCTTCCTGGCATTCCATCCCCAGGATAATAATATCATAGCAATTGGGATGGAGGATTCAACTATCCATATTTACAATGTTCGAGTAGATGAGGTGACACTTCCTAACAGTTTTTGATGTGCGCTTATTTATTCTTCTTCCCCTTTTATTATCCTGCTCACTTAAGTGGTTCTGATGTAGTCTGTTTTTAACTTTCTTAGGTGAAATCCAAATTGAAAGGTCACCAAAAGCGAATAACTGGTTTGGCTTTTTCAACCAGCCTCAATATCTTGGTTTCGTCAGGTGCTGATGCTCTCGTAAGTAGTATCTGGGCTTGTCATATTTGCTTATGTGTATATCTTATCTATGGGGTTTAATTGATGTAAAACTTAAGGTAACCATAAAAAATTGAAAAGATGCAATTGGTTTTATTAGTTGTTTTTTCAAATTAATTTCCTTCCTAATTCTCAGGTTCCAGCATCTCTAATATATATTACACAGTCCTGTCTCTTCCATATACTCCTTTTTTTTTTTTTTCTTTTTTATTATTTTCATGCTTTCTTCCTTCATCCAGCTAAGACCTGGAAAAATTTTGTTCATTGATAAATACAATGTTCTGCTCCTAGTCTCCCACTAATGGATATGCATATTACTGACTGATAGAGAGGGAATAGGGATGAGGAGAAGATCTTATGTAGAGTGATGTTATTACTCATTAACATCTTGATGTTCTCTGCAGCTGTGTTTGTGGAGCATTGATACATGGGAGAAAAGGAAATCAGTTGGAATCCAAATCCCAGCTGGAAAGGCACCTACAGGTGACACACGAGTTCAATTTCACTCTGATCAAGTTCGCATGCTGGTAGTTCATGAAACACAGTTAGCAATATATGATACGTCCAAGATGGAACGCATCCGACAGGTAGGAAACTCAAAAAGCTGTATAAATTTTGATGAATGATATTGCTTTTGACAGAGGAGAACTTTCTAATGCCATTCATTTGCTGCAGTGGATTCCACAAGACCTATTCCCTGCGCCCATATCTTATGCAACATACTCCTGTAACAGCCAATATGTTTATGCTACCTTTTGTGATGGTAATATTGCGGTGTTGGATGCTGATAGCCTGAGACTTAGATGCCGTATTGCTCCATCAGTGTACTTGTCAGCGGCAAGCTTAAAGGGGTAACTTATCTGTTGTATTCCATGCGTGGAACCTGTAGTTGCCTCCTAAATTTATGTTAGGCTGGACCATTTTTAACTTATAAAGTCTACTATGATCAGACCATAATTCTATCCTGGTTCCCATTTCTTGTACCATTTTGTTATTTTTCACACTGTTAGGTTTGTGCATCCTTGGTTGTTATTTCTTTTATTTCAAATTGCATGGACTAGCAAACGTTCAATTTTCTGGTGTTGGTTTCATAATGAGGGTACTGTTTTACAGAAACCAAGCTGTATACCCGCTCGTTGTGGCTGCACATCCGATGCAGGCAAACCAGTTCGCAATCGGGTTGAGTGATGGATCTGTGAAAGTGATGGAGCCCTCCGAATCCGAAGGGAAATGGGGAGTGAGTCCGCCGGCAGATAACAGTGTGCTGAATGGTAGAACAACATCATCATCTACCACAAGCAATCACACACCTGATCAGTTGCAAAGATGAGATACATTTATTTAGTATTTGAAAAAATCTCTGTAATTTGTCAAATGTAGATTATCAGGTTCTTAGTTTTAAACCTTTAATATGTCCCTAGTCCCTACCCTCATTAGAAGGTAACCCTAAATGGTTATGAATGACTGCCCCAATTCTTGTATAATCCTTATAGTTATTCTTTTACATGCACCTAATCCCTAGAGTGTTTTTCTTTTTTTGGAAATAGCTGCTTTACTGACTTTACATTTTTTTTTTTCTAATAAACTCAGTTTTAAATTTTGTTTTCTTTTTTATAAATATATATATATATATTTTGTGTGCATGATTTTTCAGTATTTATCAGTTTTTTCATTAGTATTGCAACTCTCTTGAAGAGTTCGTGAAGCTAGAATATGGCTGTGCAGTCAGAGAATGAAAATTTTAGCAAATCTATACTTCAAATTATAGGACACCAAAATCTAAACAAGTTCTTCAAATGAAAATTAGGAAAAGAGCTGAAAATGCTAGACGGTTTAACGGACTATCAAACTCTTTAAAAATGGGCAGGTATCTTTGCTCTTCACAAGCTAACCATTACCAACGCCATCACGATCAATGGATGATCTATGGAAGAAAATCCCCTCCTTGTCATACCGAATTATATGCCGGAATCGTTCAGAGGCCTGCACTTCCCTCCCATTAGAATCCTCTTGTTCCAAAGTTCTTGTTTCTCTGATTTTCTTCCTCCCATCATCATACTTGCCATCTTCTTCGTCCACCAAGCAGTTTTGAGCTTCCGATAGCTGCTCAGTGTTTTCGATCGAAATCTAGCCAAGTCCTTGAAGTTCCCTCCCTTTTTCTGGGATTCGATCCCCTTTGTTCCAAAGGTATGCTTTGCACCTTTTTCACCAACAATACAAGCAACACTTGAATCAATATGACAAACTATAATATCATCAACATTGGTGTTTTTGCATTCATCTCCCGCTGTGGCCTTTTGTTGCTGTATTCCATCATCCAACTTGTCTTCATTGCCTTTCCTAGTTATTTTCTCCGACTCCAGGTCAAGTCTTTCAATCATAGTCTTTAACTTCATCTCCTCATCATCTCCATTGCTACCAATATCACCATTTTTACCCTCAGAATCTGTCTCTGGTACTAACTTCTTCTTACCAAAGACATTGGAAAACATAGATCCAACCTTCTTCTGGAAACTCTTTTTAGATGTAGCCCAATATTTCCCCTTGTTCTTGCTGCCATTTTTATCATTTTCAGTCTGAGTTTGATTTTTTCTCTGCATAGCCTTAACCAACACCTTTGGAATCTTGATTCTAATAGTTGGTTGAGGGAAGGTGATGCTGACGAAACATGAGAAATGTGAGTTTGTTGGAAAGAAAACCCTACTTTTTTCATGAATTTTTTGTGTCATCATTTCTGGCTATCAAGTGAGATTAACAACTATAATATGATTTTGGGGTTTTAATCAAGAAAATGGAAAGATGATGAGTCTAAAAAGAGTTTATTCCCTATCCATGTTAACTGCAATAGAGATAGAGATTTGAGGAATGAGGATAAATATTCATTCACTCATTCATTCAGTAAATGAAATAGCTAAAGCATATCTTTAAAATTCAGACCTATCTCTTCATATGGAAATTCAAATCCTTTATTAAACCATGTTAGGCAAGGTATTATAGTTTATTATTTCCCAACAGGATATCCTCTAATATAGTGTATTCTCTTATTACCTTATTTATACCTTCTCTGATTCACCAAACATTAAAATAGCTGCCAATCCATTAATGTTTGTTTCGGGTTTTTATTTGTCATCACTTCATAAAATTGTCGAGCTTCTGAATCGACGGCGTGGACCTTCATAACTTAGTTTTCGGAGCCTTGTTGGGCTTTCCCTCTTATTGGATCTTACAAACCCCATATTGCTATTTTATATTCTTGCTTTTTCTCCATTGTCCATTGTTTTTTTTTATATAAAATTATTTTATCAATTATTAATGAAATTTTTAGATTTTAAAAATAAGAGTAAAGGTGATAATTATTTTAGAATATGTTAAAAAATTTTAAAAATAATTAAAAAATGGGATTTTGTTAATGATTGTTTGCATGGCATTTTTTTAAAATTATAATATATAATAGGTCCATTTAGTTAATCAATGTAATGTATTATTTTTATTAAATTTTAAAAAACAATCCATTACTTATATTTATATATTTTAAAATATCACCTTAATCATGTCATTAGACACTAATTAACATTTTCTTATACAATATGCATGGAAATTTAACAATTATGAATAAAACTATTAATTATTGCATTTAATATAATGTTATTACTACATATATATAAAATATAATATATTCTTTAGAAAAATATTTATATGTTTTTATAAAGATACATCTTATTATTATTATTATTATTATTGATTAAAAGCGTTAATAAATTTAAAATCGCATAAAAATAAATAACAAATTCCAAAAATAAAAAATAAATGTAAGGAAACAGCGGTGGGCTGGAGGGTCGTCCGAGTTCGGAGGCGGTTACCAAATGGGCCTAGGAATCAAAAGGCTATTTAAAGGGGAAAAAAAACCCCAAAACATGCTTTGGTGGTTATCTATTTTCTTCTTTTTGATTGATAGAACTTCAGTTCTTCTGCTGCTGCTTCTTCTCCTCATTGCTCGCTGCCGCTTTTTTTTAGCAGTTTTCATGTGAGTCCGTCAAATTTTCAATCTCATATTTATGTTTTAGGATTTCCGTCGTTATTTTTTTTTGTATTTCGATGGAATTTTTATTTGTTTTTATTATTGCAAATTCTCGGTAAACATTAGTAAAAGAAAAGAAACAGGTGAAACCGACTTTAACTATTTTAAATTTTTTGATCTTTTTTTGTTGGTAGATTTAGGGTTTCAATTCATCAATGGTAAATTTCATGAATATAAAGTAGGAAATTTTAACGCTATTTCAGATCGTAACTTTAGCTTCTTCTTTTTTTTTTCCCTTTTGCTTGGGAACTAATGATTGGATTTTATTTCACCAGGAGCTTGAAAATGATTAGGTTTTCAATTAATTTTTTTTTTATTTATAAGAAAGTTAGCGCTTTCTGTTCCAGGCAACCTTTGGCGCTGTTAAGAATTTGATCGAAAACATGGCGAACTTTGCCAAACCAGAGAATGCCTTGAAGCGAGCAGAAGGTATGAAGCAAAAATTTTCCTTTATTAGGGTCGGTTTGGTTTGTTGTTGTTGCCTATTTCTTTTCGGGAATATATGCTAGTATGCTACCCCTTGTTCAGTATTAAAATAAATAATTTCTGCTGTTAATGGGCATCTGGGTTGTGGAGGCATTGCCTTAATTATTAACGAGTGTATTTTGGGCTGTGATAATCATTTATTGTTATGAGTTTGCGCTGACTTTGTGATTGGATGGATGCAGAGTTGATTAATGTTGGGCAGAAGCAAGATGCTTTGCAGGCGCTTCACAATCTAATAACTTCAAAAAGATACAGAGCTTGGCAAAAGCCACTTGAAAGGATAATGTTCAAATATGTAGAGCTGTGTGTTGACATGCGTAAGGGTCGGTTTGCCAAGGATGGTCTGATTCAATACCGTATTGTATGTCAGCAAGTCAATGTTACTTCTTTGGAGGAAGTGATCAAGCACTTCATACATCTTTCTACTGAGAAAGCTGAGCAGGCTCGTAGTCAGGCACAAGCCCTTGATGAAGCTCTTGATGTCGATGACCTTGAAGCTGATAAAAGGCCTGAAGATTTAATGCTAAGTTACGTCAGTGGAGAGAAAGGAAAGGATAGGTCCGATCGTGAACTTGTTACTCCTTGGTTCAAGTTTCTTTGGGAGACCTATAGAACAGTGCTTGAAATTTTGCGGAATAATTCCAAGTTAGAGGCACTGTATGCGGTATTTCTCGTCTTAATGACTTTTCATAAATGTTGAGTATTTGTTACAACTATACCTATAAATCTTCAACCTTTGTTTACCATATGAAATTTGACAAACTCGTTTTGGCATTACAATAGAAGGTTCTTTAAGTTCATGCTCTTTTTAAGATTTCAGTACATAACCCTTTACTGCTTTACAGTAAGGGTCATTGGTGGTTTATCTGGATGTTCGGAGAGTCCTCCTTTGGGGCATGAGCTGAACTGTTAATCTTCAACTTTTGATTACTATATGAAATTAGACAAACTTGTTTTCTGCATTACGATAGAAGGTTCACTAGGTTAATGCTTACTCTTTTTCAGATTTCAGTACATAATCCTTAACTGCTTTACAGTAAGGATGATTAATGGCTTATCTGAATGTTCAGAAAGTTTTTATTTGGAGGATGAGGGGATGAGCTGAACTGTCAATCGATTAAGTATTTAGAGCTAATGGTTTGTTATTTCTTGTGTTAGAATCTATAAGCTTGAAAGGATAAGTTTTGAGGAATCTTTTATATATTGACTTTAGAACTAATAGTGACGTGTTTATGTATGGATTTCAAATGACAGAATATTTTCATTTTTTTAAACATCTTGTAGATGACAGCACATCGGGCATTCCAGTTTTGCAAGCAGTATAAACGGACAACAGAGTTCCGAAGGTTGTGTGAGATTATAAGGAATCATTTAGCTAACCTAAATAAATATAAAGACCAAAGGGACAGACCTGACCTGTCAGCACCAGAGAGCTTGCAACTGTATCTTGATACAAGATTTGAGCAGCTAAAGATTGCTACTGAACTCAGACTCTGGCAGGTCTCTTGTTTGCTTTGTTTACCTTTTTTTGTGTTCTTAATGGATGAGACTTCTGTCTTGTAATTGAAAGATTTTACATGCTTCTGACCATTGCTTGCTGTTTCCCTTGCAGGAAGCTTTTCGTTCTGTTGAAGATATTCATGGATTGATGTCCATTGTCAAGAAAACTCCCAAGGCTTCCTTGATGGTGGTTTATTATGCCAAGTTAATCGAAATATTCTGGGTTTCGGGCTGCCATCTTTATCATGCTTATGCATGGCTCAAGCTATTTACACTTCAAAAAAGCTTTAATAAAAACTTAAGCCAGAAGGATTTGCAGTTGATAGCATCATCAGTTATTTTGGCTGGTCTGTCAGTGTCCCCTTATGATCAAACACATGGTGCATCACACATGGAACTTGAAAATGAGAAAGAGCGGAACCTTCGAATGGCAAATCTTATAGGATTTAATCTAGAAACTAAACTTGAGAACAGAGACGTGGTATTTTGTATTGAGTTTGATTTGGTTTAATTTTTCATTGTCCTTTTCTTGATGTTAACCTAATCTGACATTCTGCCTTTCTTACAGTTTTCAAGGTCATCACTTCTCACAGAACTGGTATGTTTAAATTTTATGAGCTATTTTGGTTTGTTTCTTCTTCTTTTTTGCATGTTACTTCAACTGATTTGATAACTTGTTTCTGAGGAACGTTCAAAGTTTAAATTGTTCAAGAGTTTTGCTTGTATGTCTTAACAAATTATGTTTCTCGGATCAACTTTAATATAATGGAACTCAAACCAGCTAAGCCCTTAATCACAAACTAGTAGGGTTTGACCACATGACATAATTGCTCCATTCCACTTGGCTGAGGCGAATTAATCAATTGCCATATGGGCCTAACTTTATTTCCAGGTTATTATAGCCTTAAAAATCTGTTACATAGCTGGATCTCTTTTAGGTCAATAGTCTTTTCTATTCATGAAGTGACTTGGTCCTTCTTTGCTATGTTCTTTTAACACAAAGAAATAAGTCTGCACAGTTTTGAAAGTTAGACATTGAGTCTCTGTCTCTCTCTCACAGAATCTTATGGGATAACAGAGGAGTATTGGCACTAACTTATGTAACTATAAAGTTTTTATGTCTTTAGGTTGCTGACTAAACTGTCCATTCTTGTTCCTCCGGTTTAGGTCTCCAAAGGTGTACTTAGTTGTGCAACTCAAGAAGTGAAAGATCTGTATCATCTTTTAGAACATGATTTTCTCCCTCTGGATGTAGCATCAAAGATTCAACCTTTGTTGCTGAAAATATCAAAACTTGGTGGGAAGCTGGCTTCAGCTTCGTCTGTGCCCGAAGTTAAACTATCTCAATATGTTCCTGCACTTGAAAAGCTTTCTACCCTCAGGTTGCTTAAGCAGGTGTGTTCTTGTGTTCATTCTTCTTATCAGTTTCATTGTTCTTTTTATTAGCTTTATACACCCTTTGTTTATTTATGCTTGGTTTTCTCAATGTCCTTCCCTTCCTTCATCAGGTGTCCCAGGTTTACCAGACAATGAAAATTGAGAGTCTGTCTCAGATATTCCCTTTTTTTGAATTTTCTATGGTGGAAAAGATTTCTGTTGATGCTGTGAAACATAATTTCATAGCCATGAAAGTTGACCACATGAAGGGTGTTGTGCTGCTTGGTAATATGGTAAGTTAGGATTTTGGGCTGTTTATACTTATTTCTGTGTGGATATTGCTGGATTTACACACTTTCTTCATATTTCTTAAATGTTTCTGCATAGCAGAGGATACATCTGTCATTTTTCATTATTTTGGCATTTTCAGGGTCTTGAATCTGACAAGCTTCGTGATCACCTGACTTTTCTTGCTGAATCTTTGAATAAAGCAAGAGCCATGATATGCCCCTCTACCATGAAAGCATCAAAACTGAGTGAAGTTTTACCAGGTTTAGGAGAGATCGTAGATAAGGAACACAAAAGGCTTCTTGCTCGGAAATCAATCATCGAGAAAAGAAAGGAAGAACAAGAACGTCAACTGTTGGAAATGGTATTACTGTTTGAATGACTAGTTTTGTGTACCGCATGAGGTTTCATCGTTTAGAAATAGTGGAAATGAGTTCATATAGTTACTCCCCCGCTTTTTGCTTGTTTTGATCAACTAGGAACGTGAGGAGGAGTCAAAGAGGCAGATGTTGCTGAAGAAAACTGAAGAAGCTGAAAAAAAGAGGCTTGCTGCTGTGTTTGAGCAACAGCGAACGGAAAGAATTCGTAAGGAAATAGAGGAGCGGGAGCTTGAAGAGGCACAGGCACTACTGCAGGAAACTGAAAAGCATTTGAAAAGAGGGAAAAAGAAGCCTATTTTAGATGGGGTGAACAGTGATTTTTTTCATTTACTTTTGGATTCATACAGAAGTTGCTTTTCTTTTTTTTTCTTTTTTTTTTTGTTTTTTTGTTTTGAGTTTTTACTATGCATGTGTGTTCAGGAGAAATTGACAAAGCAAACCTTGATTGAGCGGGCAATAAGTGAGCAGCTCAAGGAGAGGCAGGAACAAGAGAAGAGGCTACAAAAAGTCGCCAAAACAATGGACCATCTGGAAAGGGCAAAGAGAGAGGAAGCAGCGCCCTTGATTGAAGCTGCTTTTCAACGACGACTGGTAGAAGAGAAGGTGCTTCATGAACGTGAGCAACAGGTGAATTTTTAATTTCCTGTTTTGTTATTGTACTTTTTTTTTGGCATTCGAAAACATACTTTGTTTTCAATACTTCTCTTTGAAGGTGTCGTAACATATGACCTTTCAAGTTCTATAAATATATCAAATACTTTGATGTCTTACTTTAAGTCTGCATCAATGGATGCTGTACCATCGTTGGGATATCCATAACTTGAAGGGATGGACAGTCATTCTATGTTACATTATCTTTGTTTAAGAGAGGTTCTGTTGGTTTTGCCACTTTTAACCTTTTGAGAATATCATCTGTAATTCTGTTTTTCTGTCTTGTAGCTGGAAGTTGAGTTAAGCAGACAGCGCCATGATGGGGACTTGAAAGAGAAGAATAGGCTGGTGCGCATGTTCGAAAACAAGGTCAGTACCATTTGGATTTGCGGCTTTGTGCTCATCAGAGAGTTTCTCTTGCTAGAGATACTTTTCTTGCAATTTCCCATGTCTTCTCTTCCCCAGTGTTGGGCATTTAACATAGACAAATTTGGTTTCTGCTTTTCCACAGATGATATTCCAGGAAACAGTAATGAGTCGTCGGCAAGCTGAGTTTGACCAACGGAGAGTAGAGAAAGAGGAGAAAATCAAACAAATCATTCAGGCACGGAAGCAGGAAAGAGATATTAAGAGAAAGAAAATATTCTATGTGAGGTCTGAAGAGGAGAGAATAAGAAAGCTGCGTGAAGAGGAGGAAGCTCGTAAACGTGAAGGTATATAAATTTATACACTCATTTGATTACTTTATAATTATTTGGACTTGAAATTGTATTCCATTTTGGTAGCTCAGGGATCTTTTTCTCTAGAAAAATTATGGTTTAGTTGATTAAAAAATTTCCCTCTTCTCATTCTGTCTCACCTCCTATTGACGTGGAGAAATTTACATAATTTTTTTTAAACTCATCTCAGTTGGTATTTAAATTTATTAGATGCTTGTCCTTTTAAAATGTTCCTTTCAGTAGAGATATTTGTAAGCTTTTGTTAAATACTTATCAAGCTAGAGATTTCTACTTTAATCTACTTTATTTATTGGCACTTTGAAACTTGCAGAGGCAGGGAGACGAAGGAAGGAAGAAGCTGAACACAAAGCAAAAATGGATGAGATTGCTGAAAAGCAGAGGCAAAGAGAACGAGAATTGGAAGAGAAAGAGAGGCTGAGACGAGAAGCTCTCTTGGGAAGGCCAGCAGAGGGGCTCTCTAGGCCTTCTGAGCTGCCTTCTGGGTCCCGGCTAACTGAGCCTGGTGTTGCTGCTCCAGCTACTGCTGCTGCTCCATCTCCGGGGAAATATGTTCCTAAGTTCCGGCGAGAAAGACCCGCAAGCTCAGGTCCACCTCCACCTTCAGAACCTGATCGCTGGGTCAAGCCTGCACCCCCAGAACCTGATCAACGGACTGCTGGAAATAGGCCCCCTCCACCACAATCTGATCGCTGGACTAGTGGCAGTAGGGCTCCACTGCAGGATTCTGATCGATTGGGCAGTGGTAGCAGGGCCTTAGCTCCAGATTCTGATCGTTTGGGTGGTGCTGGCAGCAGCAATAGGCCAGAACCCTGGCGGCCTTCAAGAGTCAGGAACCCACAGCGAGGTTGATTAAACTTCTGATCTTCAAGTGGTGTGCGGAAATGCAAATTTTGTACCAGACTATTTATGGTTGTTTGTGACTCATGACAACTTGAGCATATTAGTTTGAGGACTTTTAAGACTTTGTAGATTTGCATTATGCATTTTTATTTTTCTTGGCCGATTGCTACTTTTTGTATGCTAGGCTGAGGAATATCAAGTTATATATAAAAGCTTCCAGACATTTTTAAGGGTGAATTTTGTTTCTTCGCTGCTGAAAGT
>JBBYHK010000022.1:15908446-16055817 GCA_038382065.1 Adansonia grandidieri | reverse complement strand
TATGGAATAACTATCCTGATTACTATCCCTAATTAAAAAGGTGTCATCAGAAATGAAATTCCGAATGTCTTTGACGCCAACTAAATGATCAACCTTACTGTAATAACTAGAGCTTTCACTACAATCATGAATGTTTTTATCCGTATCATTTCTAGTCGGGTCTTCCTTTACACTAGTATTTTCAATAGGACCAAGGCTATCCATTGATTTACTTAGCCCACATCTGTATTCTTATTCTTTGTTTATTTATGCATGATTTCTCAATGTCCTCCCTTGCTGCTCCAGGTGTCCCAGGTCTACCATACAATGAAAATTGAGAGTTTGTCTCACATGATCCCCTTTTTTGAATTTTCTATGGTGGAAAAGATTTTGGTTGATGCTGTGAAACATAATTTCATAGCCATGAAAGTTGACCACATGAATGGAGCTGTGCTGTTTGGTAATATGGTATGTTAGGAATTTTGGCTGTTTATGCTTATTTCTTTGCATATATTGCTATGATTTATGCACTTTGTTCATATTCTTAAAGGCATCTGCTTGGCAGAGATACGTTTGTTTATTTTTCATTATTCTGGCCTTTTCAGGGTCTCGAATCTGACAAACTTAATGATCACCTGACTATTCTTGCTGAGTCTTTGAATAAAGCAAGAGCTATGATCTACCCCTCTGCCAAGAAAGCATCAAAGCTGGGTGAAGTTTTACCGGGGTTAGCAGAAATTGTAGATAAGGAACACAAAAGGCTTCTTGCTCGGAAATCAATCATTGAGAAAAGAAAGGAAGAGCAAGAGCGCCAACTATTGGAAATGGTATTCCTATTTAAATGGCTAGTTGCATTGGGTTTTATCATTTAGCAAAATAGTGGAAATGAATTCATAAACTTATGCCCATGCTTTTTGTTTGTTTTGATCCATTAGGAACGTGAGGAGGAGTCAAAGAGGCAGAATTTGCAGAAGAAAACTGAGGAAGCGGAAAAAAAGAGGCTTGCTGCTGTGTTTGAGCAACAACGAGCTGAAAGAATTCGTAAGGAAATAGAGGAGCGGGAGCTTGAAGAAGCACAGGCTCTACTACAGGAAACTGAAAAGCATTTGAGGAGAGGGAAAAAGAAGCCAATTTTAGATGGGGTAAGCAGCCACTTTTTTCCGTCAATTTTCTGATTTATATGGAAGTTGTTTTTCTGACTCTGCATGTCTATCCAGGAGAAATTGACGAAGCAATCCTTGATTGAGCGGGCATTGAGCGAGCAGCTCAAGGAGAGGCAGGAACAGGAGAAGAAACTACAAAAAATTGCCAAAACAATGGACCATCTAGAAAGGGCGAAGAGAGAGGAAGAAGCGCCCTTAATTGAAGCTGCTTTTCAACGACGATTGGTAGAAGAGAAGGTGTTTCATGAGCGTGAGCAACAGGTGAAATTTTCAATTCTCCATTTTTCGATTGCACCTGCTTTTGCATTTAAAACGTACCTAGTTTGCAATTCTTCCCTTCCAAGCTATCAAAACATATGATCATTTATCTTCTATTAACATATCAAATAACGAGCTTTAGTCGGCCTCAACGGATGCTATACCTTCATTGGCATTTCTATGTCTGGAAGGGATGGACAGTCAATCTATGTTACACTATCTTTGTTTGAGAGATTTTTGTTGGTTTATGCCTTTATTGGCCTTTTGTTGATATCATCTTTAATTCTTTGTTGCTGCCTTGTAGCTGGAAGTTGAGTTGAGCAGACAGCGCCATGATGGGGACTTGAAAGAGAAGTATAGGCTGGCACGCATGTTAGAAAACAAGGTCAGTACCTTTTGGATTTGTGGCTTTGTGCTTATGAGAAAACTTCTCTTGTCGGAGAATCTTCTTGCAACTTCCTGCATCTTCTCTTCCACAGTGTTAGTCATTTAACATTAGATATTTGGTTTCTGCATTTCCACAGATGATATTCCAGGAAATAGTAATTAGTCGTCGGCAAGCTGAATTTGACCAACGGAGAGTAGAGAGAGAGGAGAGGGTCAAACAAATCATTCAGGCCCGGAAGCAGGAAAGAGACATTAAGAGAAAGAAAATATTCTATGTGAGATCTGAAGAGGAGAGAATTAAAAGGTTGCGTGAAGAGGAGGAAGCTCGTAAACTTGAAGGTATATATTTTCATAATTACTTGACCTTGAAATTGTATTCTATTTTTGGATAAGCCCAGAGATCTTTTCTTTAGAAAAATTATGGTTTTCTTGATTCATAAATTTCCCATTTCCAGCATCAATAGAATTGTCTTACCTTCTATCCACTCGGAGAAACTTAAGTACTTTGTTTGTTCAAATTCAGATCAGTTGTTATGCTTTTCTGTTATTTAAACTCTTTAGATATCTTTCCTTTTAAAATGCTCCTTTTTATAGAGGATATCTGTAAGTTTGTGTGAATGGTTATGAAGTTACAAATTTCTGCTCTCACTTACTTTATTTACCGGCTCTTCGGAACTTGCAGAGGCTGAGAGACGAAGGAAAGAAGAAGCTGAATACAAAGCGAAAATGGATGAGATTGCTGAAAAGCAGAGGCAAAGAGAACGTGAATTGGAAGAGAAAGAGAGGGTGAGGCGAGAAGCTCTCTTGGGAAGGTCAACAGAGGGGCTTTCTAGGCCTGCTTCTGAGCTTCCTGCTGGGTCCCCCACAATAGAGCCTGGAGTTGCTGCTCCAGCTGCTGCCGCTGCTCCATCTACTGGGAAGTATGTTCCTAAGTTCCGGAGAGAAAGACACGAAAGCTTTGGTCCCACTCCACCTTCTGAACCTGATCGATGGGTCAAGCCAACACCCTCAGAACCTGATCGATGGACTGCTGGCAGCAGGCCTCCTCCAATGCAATCTGATCGCTGGGCTAGTGGCAGTAGGGCTCCATCTCAGAATTCTGATCGTTTTGGCAGTGGTGGTAGCAGAGCCCTACCTCCAGATTCTGATCGTTCGGGAGGTGGTGGTGGTGGCAGCAGCAAGTCAGAACCCTGGCGACCTTCAAGAGCCAGGAACCTGCAACGTGGTTGATCGGATACGACTTCTTCTGACCTTCAAATGGTGTTCTGGAATGCAAAGTTTTTGTACTTGAGAGAAAAAAAAAAAAAAAAACTATTTATGATTGTCAGTGCCAAATGACAGACAACTTTTGAGGCATAATATATTCGAGGAGGTGAAGACATGGTAGAGTTGCATTTTGGTTTTCTTTTCCTTATCAAAGTTGTGTCAAACCTTTTAGACTGAGTTGTTAAGGCTTACTTAAATGTTGTCGCTGTTTTTAGTTATGTTTTTCATTAGTTTCTGCAGTTTTATTACAACTTTTGAGTGCAAACCTTTTGTAGTGGTTGTTGTTGAGTTTTTGTTGCATTTTTTTTTTTTTACAGTTAGGTTGTCATGAATCGAACTCTGAACACTGAAATTAAGCCCTTCGTATGATGAATCCTTTTGCTTTTTGCATTTTAGTCAAATTGTGCAAAACATATAAAAAGAATTAAAAAAATACGAATACCGATAGTAAAAAGTAAAAGCATTTGACAAACTGCAAAATAATAATAATAATAATAAATAAATAAATAAATAAAAAGCGTTTTACTTCAAGCTTTCCTTTCTTTCTTTACTGGATTACCAGTATTTACAGTCCAGCAGCTACAAGCAATGGATCGAAAATTAATCGTTTATGAACGCAAAAGGATATAAACTATAAAGCCCTACAAAAAGGCCCACCCCACTTCATAAAAAAACCTAAAACCCTCCATCTCCCCCTATTTCACGCTTCCTTTTCATTTCAACTCTCTTGCTATCAGAAAAACAATATGAGTTCGCTAGCTATCAGATGTGCAAAGCTCCTTAGGGTCTCTGTTTCTGCAAAACCCAACTCTTCTCTAGGTCTCTCTTTCTTTCTCTCTCTGTTTTTTTTCTTTTTCTTTTAATACTTATGAGATTAACATACTGATATAAGCCACTGTTTATATATATATATATTTTTTCCAGATGGGGTTTTATTTTATTTTTATGAGATTAACATACATCTTTTTTTTTTTTTTTTTGTAATATGTGTAGTTAATTATGTCGATCAATGTTGGTTCTTTTAGCAATTTTTACAAAAAGTTAATGTGCATGACAGAATTCTTATGAATAAAACTGGAATTGCATATTCGCATATTAGTAACTCTGTTGATGAGTGTTGTAGTGGCGGGAGTACAACGTACCTCCAAGATGTGGTTTTCAACTGGTTCGCTTGATGATGGCGAAAATGATGAAGGGAAAGTCGGTGAAATGGAAGAAGAGGTTGATGATTTTCTTGACGACAAATCTGACAAGCGTGAGCCACAGCTCCAAGGTGTCAATCCTGCAAAGGGTTGGAATTTCCGTGGTGTACACAAGGTACAACCTCTTGGTACTTTTTATCAGTGAGAATTTTGTTGGGAATTTGCTGGGGCTCTTAGTGCAATTGCCTTCTATCAGTTATAACTAAAGTTGTTATAGGATGCTTAAGTGATGCTGATGGTACTTATAAATTAGAAAACTTGAGGTTTCTACTCTGTTTTAACTTTTAAGCAATCACCTAGCTTTTTATGTGCATGCATAGCTCTCCCTGTTTGTCTCTGCTCTTACCTTGAAGTTGAAATTTAAACCAAGTATTACATGTTTTTATAGGCAATTATTTGCGGAAAAGTTGGGCAGGCCCCTGTGCAGAAGATATTGAGGAACGGAAGGACTGTGACTACATTTACAGTTGGAACAGGTGGCATGTTTGACCAGAGAGTTGTACGTGACCAAAACTCACCAAAACCTGCACAATGGCATCGAATTGCTGTGCATAATGATGTACTTGGGACATATGCAGTTCAACAACTCACTAAAAAGTAATATATTCGTACGTGATACAAACTAAATTTGAATTATCTTAGAAAATAGCGCCATGTTTATCTTTATGTGTGAGTGAGGAATGGATTTTGATGCAGCTCTTCAGTCTATGTCGAGGGTGATATTGAAACTAGAGTTTACAATGACAGCATAAATGGTGAAGTTAAATATGTACCAGAAATATGTATCCGTCGTGATGGTATGTGGCGTTTTATTGCCGTAATTTATCTTCTTCTCCTTATTCATTTTGTTGTTTTAGGGGGCATCTACTTCTTGTCTGTTTTTAATGACCTTGTTTTTTGAGTAGTGAATTTGATCTAAAGCTGAGTTTAGTTCTTGAAGAAAGTAGATACAGGCACACAACATTCTGCACTGAACTTTGTTATGATTATGTTTCTTATGTTTCTTAAGTTGTTCCATCACTTTTGTAGGCATTTTCATAGTGCATTGTCAATGTTGTGACATTTTTCAACTTGTAATATCCCCTTGCAGGAAGAATTCGCCTTATAAAGCCAGGTACAGGTGTTAGCAATATATCATTCGATGACCTGAGTAAGTTCTATTTTTTTTTTTTTTTTTTTTCTGAGTTTTGACTGATGGTACACAAACCATGTGCTACTGCCATACTTTAAAATTTTGATTGAAATTTTCTACAAAACTGCAATAGCCCCATCCATCTCATGGTCGCCTTTTGATCCTAAGTCATTGGAACTACTAGCAAAAGACTTCACGAGTCACCATCTCAGTTTGCTTGCACCTTCTGTATCTTGAATCTTCTGATTAATGCACCTGGCTGTTTGTGGCAGGAGAGGGATTGCTGTAGTTTGATTTCTAGGGTCACATTCTGGAAACTTTTTCACCGAAAGTGGTAGCAGCTGAAGCTTCTAACTTTGTATAAAAGGAAGAAACTGTCGACTTTGTTTTAGGCCTTCTGCTACTTGAGCCAAGATGGAATTAATGCTTAATTCACCTATTTTCTATGAATCATTTGGTATCATGCTAAATTTTGTTTAAAACCATCCGACATGGGATAAATATGGTTATTTTGTCTTTCTTTGCTATCCGACCCTCTTTTTTCTCCCCATCATGGGAACCCAAGGGAGCGTGCACATTGAAGAAATAAGATTGTGAATTGTTTCATGATATTGTTTAATTAGGTTGACTATTCAATTACATTTCAGGACCATTTACAAATGTTTGCATCAATATCAGGATCTAATTTGCATAATCTTTTGAATAATTCCATTTCCATCCTTTGGCTATCCTGTGTTTAATAAGCTTTATATTAGTCCATTATTAGCAAAAATATCAAAGTTGGTCCGTGGATATTGTCTTGAGAAACTCAACTCAAGCGATCCGGTTGGAGTCGATTGTAACTTATGAAGATGGTGTGATCAGTCAGGTTGATCTCGTGGAGACTTGCACTTAACCTATAAAATAGTATTTACTATGACTTATTGAATCTGACGGTTTTATCTCAAAAAAGCATATTGTGAGTATAAACTTAAATCTTTACAATGACAGACCTTCAAAGACTCAATGTGAGATTAGGGCGTCACAACCTTTTGCTTTCTAATGTTTCATAGTTTGAGTGGTTGTGATTGTTGTTGTAATTGTTGGCTTATGGTTGACTGGTTACCTCAAATCTGATTGTTAAAGAGGTCTGGACTTTTCAGGCTGTTACAAGCCCGTTTTTGATGACCCAAAAGATTGTGGATCGGCAATCATTGGCTCAATCTCCTTCAATTATCATTTGCATAGCCGTAGATGCGAGAGGCCAGCCAAATTGTTGGTTCAATCAAAAGATCAATCCATCATAATCTCAGGCTAGGAAGTTAAAAAGATTACCTTAATTGCTGATTGAGAAAAGGCAGCTGAAAATAGAATATGATATTACACTAAGCAGTCCTCACTTCTTACTTACAAATTCATGCTTGTTAGCGATCAAAAACTATCACAAATATCTATCAGATAGCATCATCAGTCTTTGTCCGGAGTTGGTCGGTAAAACTGACAACGAAAACTCACAAACAATAATGGCCAAACACCTAGTATATCTCTGCCTTGATTCTTACACAATCACCAGGCAATGGGAAACCAAGCATGTTTGTTCATACTGCCAGGGAAAAAAAAACCATCATATATATAATTTGTTACCAAATAAGATGTCATGTGATCACTATGGGTCGGCTTGGTCCTTTTCCTTCCATGGCGTCTTTCTTTTTCCGACAGTTAGCGCAGAGAAAGGGTCCTTCCCAGGGTGAGAAGAAAGGCCCAGAGCTCACAGTTAAAGCCTCAGCTGGAGGCTGATCAACTTGACAGACTGCACATCTGAAGATTCCAGAGTTTGCATTCATGGGGAAATCCTTACCCAACCTGCGATTTTTATGATAAAAATCAGTGATACTAAAGACTGATCTATTTCCTCTGGTAGCCAAAAAGATGAGACTAATCTATTTTGAAAACCTCCAAAATCCTTGCCCCAGAATAAGATATTTATTCAAACAACTTTTAAATGAAGTGCCATCTTTGCATATAATTACACCTTTTCTTTCCTGAAAACCAGGCATTTTGGTTCAAATTAGAGAGGATATTGGTTGTCAGTAACATGTCAAACATAAAATCTACTTTATTAATTATATTTATCGACAATCAACAAGCATGGTTGTTAAAATGATAGAGGAAGTTCGTAAGCACCTTCTGACAATTTTTTCTGGTACGGTCTGCCGATTTATTTAAAGACCATCCATATTCTTTCCCACAGGCCTTTACACCCAACATGCATATATTATAAAAGCAACAAGCAAAATTAAAAACCCATTAGAATTCTGAAGAAAGGCAGAGGAAATTTCTAATGAATGAACCTTTCGGCAAGAATGGCAGAACCCTCTTCAAATAGCTCCTCAACGACACCAACAGCAGAAAGTTTATTTGTAGTCTTGTCTGTAGAATTTAGAGATCTCTTCCCGAAAATAAAAGAACTGAGCACATTCTGCTTCTTCCTCGGAGTAGAAGGTAAGACAGGTTGGTCCGAAGGAATAATATCAACAACCAGGCAGGTTGTATCATCCTTCAGGCCCCTGGACCTTAAAGCTTCCTAGAATAAGTGTTCAAAACAAGATTAAATATATCAAAGCAAATTGAGCAGATAATACAAGGAGAAAACATCAGTCTGGATATCACCTTCACAACCAGCTTTGCTGCAAGTTCCGCTGGTAAACCCCGACAAGACTTGGCAGCCATGTCCGAAGACAAAGCATCCCAAATACCGTCTGAAGCAATAATAAGTCGACCTCCAGCATTTGACAACTAAGTGAAAACAGAAATGAAATTTCAGGTTTGACTGCTCAGAAGAAAATTAATAAATGCATCAGCAATAAGAAGATGGTGTATTAACCTTCACTTGCTTAACATGTGGTATTGGGACAATAAACTCTCCAACATCTGTGTCACCAATTGACCTAGAGAGGCATAATCCACCAGGCCAGCAACGAAGGGGACCAACCTACAAAGATTCAATCCATAAATCCATACACATTCATAAACTTTACAATAAAACCATTCCACCACCTCTTATTCCTCCAACCCGAAAGATGAAGGAGAGAGACTTCTCATGTTTTAAATTAGAATACCTCATTTCCCCCGAAAACATTAAGTCTTCCTACTTCACCTCCACTGGCAGTGACACGCTCCCTTTCTTCGGCATTCTCTTCTAGCCTGTGATCTACAGTCAGGAGAGAAACTATACCCCCTTGGGTGTCTAATATACACCGAGAATCACCAACAGATGCAACAGTGACAGTCCATCCATCAATTACAACAAATGTAACTGTTGTCCCAGAAGTTTCCCCTGTCATCAACATAAGTGAGTAGATAGAAGATAAGCATGTAGCGGAATTTGACTGCGAGAAAACTAGCGTGATGAAATAGGATAGAATAAGTACCTCTCTGCTGAAATTCAATGTCTGTTTTCACAAAACCTGCAACCAATGCCCGAGGAAGGGCTTGAAGCCACTCCTCCCTACTTATGCCTTGCGGAATTGCACTCAAGACATTACCCAATAAGTTCTCCTTCGCAAAAATGGCAGCTGATATACCATTATGCCCATCAAAAATCTGCCAATAAAACCAATATTAGGAATCTCTACAAGGATCAAAAGTATTTTCACATTTACGATGATCAACTTGATCAGTAAGGGAGAAAAGAAGAATCATAAGACTTTGGTTCTCATTTTTATGTGGACAAATTAAACAAGATCATGCATTGACCAGAACTCAACTCAGAATCTCTTTCTTCCCAAATTACAACTCAAATTCTCCTGTTTTCATTCTTCGTTTCTTCATAACCAAACAAGAGGAATCCATAACGTGCTATTTAAGCTGATAAACCAACATCCTTCATGTTTGAAAGAAAGAGAAAGAGGGGGAAAGCGTGAGCAGGAGAAGGAAGAGAATACCGCAAATACTGAAAAAGATGTCTCTGGGTTCCCGGGAACCCTCTGACAATCAGGTTTAACCAGAAAGTAATCTTCTCCTTTTTTGGCCAAAGCAGCCTGTCCAAATTTCACAAAAGGCTTCTCAACTTTATCACTCCTCAGCTCGCGACCGATCAAGGTCGCAAGCGGAACAAGAGGCGGCCTCATCCTCAATACTTCAGCCTGGCTCATGCTAGTTTAGGTCTCAACATTTCCAAAAATCCAATGCTGAATCCCTAGCAATCCAAGTGATAATTATTTAGCATCACCGCATTCAAAGATAAGGAAAATGTGCCAGACCCATATATAAATTCTTAAGAACATTAAATCAAAAAGCATTAACAATTTCGCAAGCTATTAATATACCTCGTTATTTACCTTTAAAACACATTTTGACCACTCAATCAGCAAAAAGAAAAGATAAAAAGTGAATCAAACTGATCAAAAGCCGCCCACAAGTTTTCATCATTATACTTCATATAAAATGGCAGACAAAGCCAAATGGATTGAACGGCCAAAAAGATGAATACATGATAATCTCAAGCTTTAGCATTTCCTAAATCTTCCTGCAAAAACCCAATCCAACGAGAAAGATTGAAAGAAATTCCCTTCCACATTTCACCACTTTAATTCACAAAATTAAAACATAAAAACCCCAGAAACTGATCTGAAATTTTGCACATATAAACTCACTTTTATTAAACTTTACAGCAATCCCAAAAAGCAATGAGACTGATAAAGAAATAAATGAATCAAACAAACACAATGTATAAAAGTTAATTATCCAAAGCTAAATTCTTTATCCATTAAAAACAATTAAACTAAGAAAATGTCACTCTTAACCCATCAATCTACTAAAAAAAAAAATCAGAGGAATTTAAACCAACCCATTTTCAGCCGTTTGCTTACAAACCCAAAATTCAGTTCAAGATCCAAAATTGAACAGAAATAAAGCTGAAACATGTACAGCCAGAAACCCCAAAAAAAGTTTTAACTTTGAGAAACCAAAAGAACTGTCAGTTGAAAGATGAAGAGAGAGAAACCTCAGATCCAGCAGATATGGCCATTCATTTGGTGTCCGTTCATTTCTCTGCATGTATAAAAAGCATTACTTTTGTGTCTTATTGGGTTGCAAAAATCAAAGCTGAAAAACCAGAGAGAGAGAGAGAGAGAGACAGAGAGCTTGAGAGTTCACAGTGATTTGATTGGAAGAGAAATGTAGCAAGAGAGAGAGAGATACGCGGGTTTCAGGTGCTGATTTTTGGACAAAACACTTTGATAATGACATTTATTTCCAAAGTCTTGATCTTTTTCCCTGTAATAAAAACAAATTATGAAACAGAAATACCTCTGAAATAACAAAACAGCCCTTTGCAATTGATTATTTTACAATATTAAATCTTTTTTTAAAAATATAAAATTTAAAGATTTTGTCTACTGATAACCCCAATACTGTTTCATTGTCTAGCACCATAAGTTAACTTGTTTAAAGAAATTTTTTATTTAATTTTCCTATTCTTTTCACTCATTAATTGCTTGGGTTGAGTTATATTAGCCAAAATTTTGACCCCAAATCAATTAAGCTGATTACATAAATATTTTTCAAATTTTTAACTCATTTCATTTTCCCAAGAAAATGGTAAAAGCAAAAACTTTTATTGAATATTTCTTGAGGAAAACAATGTTATGCAAAAGAGCTGCCCTTTTGAACATTATTCTTCGATAATAAAATCACCCATTTCTGTAATTTTTAATGTATCTTCAAATAAGATGTGATTGTATATTTATGCTAACTATTAACTATCAATTCATCCTATTAAAGAAGGTAAGATAGTAGGTTTATGGAATAAAAAAAAAAAGAAAAGAAAAAAGGAGAAAGTTGTTTTTGACTTTTGATTGTCTTTCTTTTTCACCTTACAAGGAATAATATTAAGCAAGAAAATCTGTTTCAAAATTTTCTTTGTCTGGATCTGAAGGGAAATTGGGTTTGACTTCTTTGCTCATTCATCCACAGAGAATTATTTTCTTTATTAAAAAAAAAATAATAATGGAAATTTGCTGTGTTTTGGCTGGCAGCAAAATTGTGGTGGGGTTGAACTTTCCCGAGAAAATAATGGTGGGGTTGGGAGAAAGTTAACAAGTTGTTTAGGTGGGGGATTAAGATTAGCAAACACTGAACAAGGTGTCGTTTGTTTTGGCAGAAATTTGATTAGCAGAGGATGCCAGATGAAAGAAATGAAACCTCCAGGCAGGCCAAACACGACATTTTTATTTGTTTTCAGATATAGTATGTTGGATTATGCAATAAAACTTAATTAGTTCCAAATCCAACATTTTATTTGTTTCAAAAGTCAGAAGTGGTGATGACAGTCAGAAGTATTGGGATTGGGATTGGGATTGCATTTGCATGTTTCTTATCACTTTGGTTATTGTTTTTCATTATATTTTGTAATCATAGTTAACAAGTGGAAATTGCAAGTTGCCTCTCACTAATTGCTACACACACACACACACATATATATATATATATTTCATATTTATATCTTTGACTTTTTTCCTCTAAATTAAAACTGGGATGATAATTTAGCAAGAAAGATAAGAAACGCTAAATTTAAATAAAAAAAAAGGAAAAAGAAAAGATGGGGCAAATATTTTTTATACAAGAACAAGATAAGGATTAGGGATTAAATTCAAAGATCAAATCCCCTCTTTGGTCTTCACTTGTGGAGGACATGAAATGGGGCTAAAACAAGTACAATCTTTATTCTTAGTTATATATTTATATTGTGTTGGTGTTATTTTTTATATCATAATTATTTTATATTTATAAAAATTTTGTTATATTAATAATTCGTGTAATATAAAATTTTCGATATGTGCATGTATTTGAGGCAAAATTAACCTATACAGTTAATTGCAGCTCAACTTTGTGGAAGTAGTTGTCTATCTCTTTAATGGAATTTAAGTGGATATATATCTAAAAAAGAAAAGAAGCTTGAGGGCATTTGCTGACTTGGCCATGTGTTTGCAGGACCTACATATGGTTAGCCACTCATCTGAAAGGAAAGGTGACATGCAATCAACAAGCAAAGCAAGTGGATGATTGTCATGATTCTTCAATTGTGGCTAAAATCATTGCTGCTCCCATTGTAGATAATTCATTCATAGTCTTAGATAATAGCATTAGTTCAGTTTCATCAGCAATATCTCATTCCTGGTTTCAATCTTCCAATGGTTACTCAAAGATTGGAAATAAAATGTTTCTACATAGGATAGGAGGTTAAGTCCTATGAACATAAACTGTTAAACGATTGAACCTGATTACGGAAACCAAGAGTAGAGTCGATTTAAGCTTATGCTGTCGTGTTAATAGTCAAATCATAAGAGAAACGTAGAATATATTGAACTGTTAGTGCTGAATTTTTTCGGTTTTTCATATGGCAAAGTAAATCAAAGTTGCCAAAGAAAAGAAAGATGTATGCTGTATAATACGAAAGGAAGAAACAACTGAGGGGGAAGGAAGGAAAAGGCAAAGATATCGCATAATCAACACCCTTGAGAGCAAATCAAATCAAATCAAATCAACATGGTGGATCATCATATGGATTATGATTACCAACAAAATGAAGGAAAAAAATGACAGAAGCAAGTACCCTTAACACTTTAGTTTAATCACTTTGTATATCCAGTTTTCCGCTTTCCCTGGAGCAAATTCGGCTTAACTCCATGAGACAACTTCCAGGTTGATGGTGAAGGAATTAGTGATGGAATTGAACTCCTGGTGGCAAACCAAGAAAAAAGAAGATGTTTACTGTAGTAGAAATAAACTGTAGTTTGCGGTAAAAGAAAGGTGCATCATAAATAGCAATCCATTTATAGAATTTAAGTGCTTATCTGAAGTAATTTCACATCTAATTGTGATAAGGCAGTTTACCTAAATTCTGTGTTCTTTGCTGTCCTGAGTTGCTGTTTCTTTGGTTTAGATGCCAATCCATTTGGAACATTGGAAATTTTAGGAATATTGGATTGCCAAAGTGAGCCTGTCTCCGAACAATCACTGGTTGCAGTTTCACTATCAGAGTCATCATTAGATCCAACTTCAGACCGAATTCTTTGCTGATCAGTGTCCTCGTTGCCCTTTTTGTTTGTAATCGATTTATTTAAGTTTTGTTCCGGGTATATCTGCGTAGAACCATGGATATAACTCTGAAAGAACTTCTCGGGCAATTGTCCATTGCCCACTTCTCTATTTGCTGAAGGATTTTGACCTTTCCTTATGTTATCCTGCTTGTTCACCATGACTTTATCAACCAAATCACTAGAAGCTGAATCTATACCATCCTTCTTTACACTTGAAGCAGGACAGCCAAGAATCGGCAACAGAGATAGATTGACTATCATTTCTTTGGATTTCCAAACTTTCTGTCGTAAATGTGGATGAAAAGTCATTCTGAAATGGCAAGCAAGTATATCAAGTTAGGCAAATCTTAGCATTGGTTCCAATAGTGGAGACAAACAAAGAGAAAATTGACAGTTTTTCCATCCCAGAAAGATGTTGATTTCTTTTATTAATGAATGAAATCAGTTTCAAGGAGCTCTTTCCGGGTTGTCATCTAATTTTGCAAAGATGATGATAGAATTTGCTATAATCTGCTGCTTCAATAAGATGATGGATAAACTAGTTTTGAAGCTTGGTAATTCTGTAATCAACATCCTATAAATTGCAGTAAATCACTTTTGAAAACAAATTCCTACCAATTTTGGCACTTAAATTATACCTCAGTATTAGTAAGGTTGCTAGATAGATCACTGGAAGTATGCGATTTAGGAGGAGAAGGGGATGATCCATGCTTTAGTCTATTTATTTCTGGGCTAGTTGATATGGATTGAGTATGCTCGAAATCTCCTTCCTCTCTCACTAAGGCTGCTTTAAGACTAGCTATCTGAAAACAGTTGGAAAGAGGTACACAAGTGAAACTATGTTTAAAAATAAAAATGAGTAAATATAAGCACGGGTGTGTTCAATTTTTGTATGTCTTTTCATATATATGGAGGATCCTTGAGGTCATATCCCCATATCCATGCCCAAAAATGTATTGAATACTGGTATTGGTCATGGGTATGTCAAGAAAAATGAAGAGTTGGGGGCAACATAAGTTTTGACAGAAGTAGTTAGCCCAAACTGCAAGTAAAATCTAGAAGGAAAGAACCAAAGGTACATGAAGAAACCTGTTCTTTAAGCTCTTTTACTTCTCCACTATCTTTGTTCACTTTAGCAGTAGCGAGCTCGATTGTGGCAACCCTTGCCGCAAATTTAAGTGTAAATAATTTTTTCTCCCAGAGCTTAACACTCTGGAGCAATGTGAACAAACATGAGTGATATGGCTTGTCCTCCTGACAGCCCAGCAAGAAGAATTATAGAATATATTAGATAATGGAAAGAAAATAGTAGCTTTTTAGGTTGAAAGGGTTTCAGATGATCTTACCAAGTGAATCCTGAAGCAATTACGTAACTTTACTGTTTTGGTAGGGAACGTGTGAATTTTTTGAAGCAAGAGAAGCTATCACATCTCCTAAAGCGGAAAGAGATTTGTTGATGAGTTGTCCCTCTTTTAACCGAACGCCGGTCACTTCAGCTTTATCAACACTTTCACTCCCTGCCAGGTCGACCAGATGCATAGAGCCGCGAAGAATGTTTCCTGAAGTGAGGTCCATTCCTTGAACATGAACTGTCAAGTAGCTGTATTGAAAGACTGCATCAGAAACTTACCATGTTCTATGGCATAACCATAAATAAAATCAATCTCGTCAAAAACTAAAATCAGAACGTTACACTGGACCTGTGAGATCGACTACTCCGGTCATTCATGGCTGTGGCACTGACTGCACGATTTTTTTTGCCCAAGGTTCATCAAATTTATGACATCAAATGTTGATGAACATGTACAAGGCTTGCATCAGGTACATTAATCCCATTCTGGGAGCTGTTACGAATTTCTAATGTGTAAGAGTTAAAGAACACCAAAAGGTGCATGATGAGGCACAACAAAAAGGATGAAACATTACGGACCGATGTAAAGGATATCTCCTATTTAACCATCAGATGAAAGGAGATCCCGAACTTTCTCGTTGTAAATTTCAAGCATTTGCACAGAAATACATAGGAAATGGTTCCTTTCCCCTGGTTTGTGAGATGAAATAGATCACTCAATGTCCTGTAGTTTACACCTAAGTCTTCCTCGGTGAGTTCTTTAGGCCCAGTCTAGATTCATATCATAAATGAGATGAATTAGCATAACTTATTTGACTGACTACAATAAGTTTGTGAAGAACAGAAGACTTTATTAATCGACTTATTAGCATTATCAGCTCAGTGACAGAATGAAGCATTTCTTACCATAGTATAAGTTTTACCTGATCCGGTTTGTCCGTAAGCAAAAATACTAACATTATAACCATCAAGAATAGACCGAATCAAAGGTCGGGTATCAGAAAAAACCTCCACTGCAATGAAAGAGAATTCATGCCCAGGAAAAGGCTAAGAAACTCAAAAAAGTGCATGGATAGAATCATAGAGAAGTTTGTTGGGATATCTAACCTTGGGTAACAGAAGGACTGATTATTTTGTTAAAAGTAAATGATTTTCGTCCCCTTTTTTCCATATTCTGGAGGGGTTATAGTTGTGATGGTTGTGTTATCTATGTGGTCGACACAACTCAAACAGTTCGATTGCCCATTCAAGAATGGCCTTACCCGGCGGTACACCCTTCTATTCCCTGAAACATAGTTTATCAACAAATAAAATTGAGATTTGATGTGAATGTTATAAATATTACGTTCACTAAATCAAACTTTTGAACTGTTAAGACTGTTGCCTTTCAGGTCCTGCACTTGATTGTATAACTTGCGGTTTTCTTCAGGAACTCTCTGATATCCTGAAGCAGCATACGCTAGAGTATGCAAGTGTTTACCTATTAAGAGAAGGTAGAATAAGAATATTATGTTTTCATTTTAAGAACAACATAAAAGCAATCAAGGATTGACTTAAGTTTGTAACTAGATTCATAACCTCTTCGCGGTACGTCGTTTGCAAATATTCCATACCCGCTTTCGTGGCATGAAGACAATGCTACAATTCCTATAGGTACAAATGCATCAACTGTTGCATCTGCATCCCTCTGATATACTATGTTAAACAGACTTAAGTTTGAGTGTAGGATATGGGAATTTGTTTGACACAGGTATGCTCCATTTTTTTTTTTGAAGTTTTTTTTTATATATTTGGAAGATCGTCCTCGCACCCATATCCAAATAAATGCAGGGCACAAGTGTTGAAAGCGGATATCTTAAGAGAAAATGAAGAGTTTGAATAACATAGATGGCATATGATAAGAATATAATAACTAGAATCAGTCTTACTGCAAAATACTAGAATATCTCGTGGTTGTTGTTCAATCAACATCTGCTGTTTCGTAAGATGTCCTATTGATTCCTTATTGGTATTGGACTTCTCATTGTAAAGTTCATTTCTCTCTGACTCTGTTGATGATTCATCTTCAATCATTTCCTCAGCTGGGGCCTCTACTTCAACCTTCATCTTTACCCCCAACAATACCAACTGTTTTTCTTAGCCACCCAACAGCTTCATATCTTCCCAAAGCTACAAATATATATATATATATATATATAAAAGCGATGATTTTAAAACCTTTTTTTTTTTTTTTTTTTGCATTTCTTGCAGCAAAAGCAAGCTCAAAAAATCAACCAAGCAACGTAAGTTTAAACAAAACATTCAACTTAGAAGAATTAGAAACCATTTCTTGGAGGCCCTTTGAATTATAAACGCGTTTCCAATTTGTTTGGAGATTTTTAATTGACATAAGAATTGCAGATTTTATAATCATTTCTGCAAAATGCAACAAGTAGTCTTCAGCATTATCGTAAAATTCATGAAAGTTTGTAAAAAAAAAAAGATCAAAGTAAAGCTCAAAAAACCAACATTGGTCAATATTTAGACAAATAACAAATAAGCATTGATCATTGAATAAAATCCAATAACAAATAAAAAACAGAGCAGAAGATTGAAAAAGGAAAGTTAGATCATCACAAGATTCGTCTGCTTTTCTCGAAACCAAATTAAGGTTGCGCATTGTAGTTCCTTGCTGTTGAAGAACTTCTTCCAAAACTGATTTAACAGAGACTTGTAATGCCGGCTCTGTTGCCATTTTTGTACCAAAACCAGCCGTTGAATCCAAAAACTTTACAAATTTTACGGACTCAAAACTAAACATCCATTTCCTTAAACTTTATCTTTAAAAACCCAAATCTTGAAAAACCAAAAAAACGAAATTGAATCTTTTTCTTTTCATACGATGAAAAGCTCTGTCAAGATACAGAGGAGGATAAAAACAGAGAAAAAAAAATCTATTCTCTAATATTTTTCTTTATATTATTATTACTGGTATTAGATTTTTATGTGGAGATAATTCAGAAAGAGTAAATTTGGAGGGTTTAAAATATTTTCTCTCGCTTTCTCTCAGTTTCTCTCTCTGCCTCTGTTTTTCTCGCATTTTCTCTCTAATATTGAAAGAGAAAAGCTATGGACTCAAGCCTGGTTCCAAGCCTGCAGGTTCTGAAAGAACTTCATGGTTTATATTTTTCTTTAGTGAGAAAATACTGGACTAATTTTAAACCTTTTTTACGTATCTATTGTTTATTTATTAAAAATTAATTAATCTAATTGCTCTTCTTGCTTAGCATAAATGGAGGATCATGAAAAATCCAATGCTTAGATTTCATTAAATAAATTTCATATTTTTTATATAATAATAATAATAATAATAATAATAATAATATGGAGATTCGAAATTAGCTCTAAGTTTAGAAAAATATTGCATTTAATCTATTATTTTTGCATTTTAAAAGTAAATCGCAAAATTCTAAATAATTATGACTAAACAGTCAAAATAATTAGCAAATTTGATAAAGATGAAATCAAAGTGATGTGTTAGTTGCAGTCAAATTTACCCACCAATCTAATCAATTAACAAAAGGGTTTAGATTTTGATAGCAAATATGCAGGAGATTCAACCGTAGCTATCTTGATTCAATACCAAACATTTGTTCATAAAAATTGCATTAAATTTGAAATTGAGCTACATATATATAAATATGTCAAGTGAAGTGAGTGAGCATTAAGAATAAAACATATGAATTGGGTTCTCTCAATTATTTTTTCATTCGTTACTATTTAATACAATATTAATCATAATTCATAAATTTAATTTTGATTTAATTTTGATAATTTATAAATAAATCTTATGAACATGAATGGTATTGATAAATATATTAAAAAAATAATAAAAAAATAATAGATAAAAGTGCAACTCAAAACATATATACAATTATAAAAGTTTAATTACCTAAAAGATAGCCCGTCACTTTGCTTATTTTAAAGGCAAAATTTGTGAATATGATTAGAACGTCAAATACACAAGTAAACAAAATCTTGAAAAGCTAATTAAGATTACTATTACCAACATTGTACTTTAAACTTGATCTTCAACCAGAGTACTTCAAAAGTTTCAAGTTGTTTTTTTGTCTCATAGATTCTTTGAAACATGATAGACACTCATTAACAAGAACCTACATTATGTAGGCTTTTTTTTTACCCATCCATGCATCCATTACTAAACTAATGTTGTAGGCTACTTAGCAACCATATCCACATACCATTTCCAAGACTTTACTCTTTCTATTTTGCTACTAAGTTTTGATAATTGAAATTTAGGAGTCCTATAGCTTATGAAGTTTATAAAAATTGATCCCAAAATACAAATCATAAGCTGTTATTAGGGTATTAATCACCAACCAAAACTTAAATTACATTACTTAATATGCAAAAGTGTCAATTGCAAACTAGCTAGTTGAATATATATATATATATATATATATATATATATATGCATCCATGCATGTATGGATGTATGTATAAGGGAACGGACCTAATTGTAGGACATGGGGAGATTAGGTCCCAAAGAAATGAAACTAGAAGGAAAAGCATGAAAATTGAAAAGGAAGGCCGCCTTATCTTAATCTTATGCCACTGAAACTTTTTTTTTTTTTCTGAAAGAATGGTAGGAATTGGGAAACAAGATAGCAATTCATGGACAGAGTTAGTAGCAAATCACATGATTTTGTAGCATATTTTATATAGAAAAGTCTTTGTAAATAGAGAACAATGATATTTGTATTATGATTCAAGTTTTAAATTTATTAAATGCCATCTATTCGAGAACTAAATTTTTCTTAAAATCAAACCTATTCATTGGAATTTTTATCAATTTGGTCCATAAAACCTTTGTGGATAGAAAAAAAGATGTGATGAGTTGCTTGCATCTATAGGAAAGGTGATACCAGCCAACTAAAGATACATGAATTTGATAATCTTAATGCATTTCTATGAAAAGTATGAATTGAATCTGTATATACACATATATATAAGATGGAAAACAGACTGCAACTATAAGTTTGACATAGCGAGCTTTCATCTGGTTTACAAACTAAGATTATTCCCGTAAGTGTTTTAAGGAGTTATTCACCAATCTTGGGAAGGTTACATCCCACTGGCCATGGATCATGGTTAACTGAAATAGCTGCTTTTAAGTTTGAACCATGGGCGTTGGGCCGGAGGGCAAATATAATACTAGAACCCTAATTGATCATAATTCGGAGGGCTTTTAAGTTAACAACATCAGCCCATTGAGTTTACACCCCCCCACCCCAAAATATTAAAAACTTCAGATTCAGAGCCCATTGAAAAGGAAGTTGTTTTATTCTTCTTTTCTGGGTCTGGGACTGGTGCTGCTGCCCCTGAGCCGGAACTTAAGGGAGCTCAGGATGCGGCTGCGCCACATGGTTTGGACAAGTGCCTTGGGAGATGAGGTTATACCGTGGCAACATCAAGTTTTCTAGTCACGTGCTAATTTACGAAAACTAAATTTCGATAAATAATAATTTTAAATATAATAATATAATAAAAACAAAAATATAATAATCTATTAAAATTTATATAAAAATATAATATTTTAAATAATTATAATATATAAAAATATATAAATGTAATATAAATATATATATTCTTCCGACTCTAATTACAAACAATTAAAGTGGGGATACACCAAATCAAGCGGCAGATATATTTCTACTAACCTAACATGTAAGTCTTGCCATCGGCTGTACACGTGTCGATCATCTATCATCATCATTTCATATATGCCAACCGCACTAGCATTGCTTCGATCAACGGCGTTTTCTTTAAAAGGTTACTAGGGTAATTTTAGACTGTCCTTCCGGTGGATTGGTCGATTCGGATAAAGCTGAAAAAGGTCAAAGTATAATTTACAACTTAATCTGGACTGTTTAATAAAATCCTACAGTAATTATATCCTTAATCCCTTTCCGCTTCCTCGTAAAAAGAAAAAAAAAAACTAAATTTTGTCGTTTTGTCTTTCTATTTTACATTTGTCTTAAAAAGATAGGACTTTTAAGGATTAATAATTTCATTGAAATTGTCTACGGGTTTTGGTGTAATGATTCTGCCCATAGGATGGCCAATTGGTACTTTTAGATTTAATAAATTTATAGGATATAAATTTTGATATTTTTATAAAATTATATTATATTTATATATATTTTTTTAATTTTCACGTTTTAATATTTTAATAAGTTTGAATATTTTTTCAACAAAAATAAAATTGCTGAATTTTGAATCAAATTTGGAAAATTTTATAACCAAGCTATGCTCTCACCTCTAACAACACTTATTTTCAAAATAACCTTTGCAAGTATTTTATTTAAGATAATTATTTTAATATATTGATAGTTAAAAATTTTCATAAATTGAATTTATACAAAAATATATATATATAATAAAATATATTTAAAAAATAAATAAATAATTTATTATTTTATTTTTTATTATTATTATTTTCATATTCATAATTTATAAAAAAAAAAAAGTTGTGTCTATTTGGGTGTCTACCACATGTCCGTAGGGCGCCAACGTACCGAATCGAAGCCAAGTCAAAATTACAATTAAATTGGTCCACAGTGATCAAGGGTATTTTCGTACTAACATGCGCGATGGGGTCGCGAAGTTGCCTAGGCCATTATTATTTATCTACGTTCATATTTCCTTCTAATTTTATTCCCAAAAAAAAAAAACAAACACCAAAAAATCTAAAAAAGTTGCACGTAAAAGCAAAAATTACTGTGTTTATACGACATTGCAAAAAAAAAAACCCAAAAAAGGAAACAAATATTTCTTTGTTTTCAGTTCTGTCTTCGTCTTCCCAGGTAATATTTTTCCTTTAGATTCTTTCTCTTGTTTTATTTTTATGAATAATTCTCGTGCTTTTTTTTTTTGGTTTAATTTTAATGGAAAACAGGGGTATTTAGATATTTATGGATGCTTTGCTTTTGATAAATTTGTTTAATTTTCTTTGATTTCATTCTCGACGAATCCTGATTTGAATGGTGAAAATCCTTTTTTTTTATATATGTTTTTTGAAGGAAAAAAAAGTTAAACTTTGAGATAAGCTAACGGTAATTTTATTTTTTGTTCTTGTTTTTGGTAAAATTTGATAAATTTGTCATTTGTCCCCATATATATATATATATTTGTCAATGGAAACTTCAGTATGTATGTTCTTTGTGATCTCGTTTTTCTTTGTTTTCTTAAGTTTTGTATGGTAATATACAGATCGATGATGATAAATAATAGGTAGAAATGGTGGTTTTTTTTTCCTTTTCTTCTCAAAAAGATTTTTATTTAATTTACCTGCATCATTTGCGTAAAGCCTAAGGAAGAAACAAAGGAATTGTAGAATCTTTCTATTTATTTGGATTTTATGATGGTTTTTCATTTGCGAATAAAAAGAAGTTGATATTTATTTGGTTCAATAGGGGTTAATTGTTGTGTGTTTTCTTGTGTTTTTGAGTGCAAGAACAGATGGTGAGGGGAGGGAAGGTGGGTCGTAGGAACAATTTTAGGAAAAACTTTCGATCGAAGGATGAGGGTTCGGATGATTCAGATGAAGATTATGTAGTTTCGGAGGATGGAAATGAAGAATCTGAGGATGATGTGGAAGATTATTATTGTTCTTCCTTAGACGAATGTGCATCCAAAGATGGTTTTGTAAGTTTTGTTGATGAGGAGGAAGAGGAAGAGGTGAGCAAGGTTGTTAGGTCAAAGGCTAACTGGATGTCTTCAGCAAGGAAGAGAAAGATTGTGGATAGAAAATCTCGAAAGTGGAGAAATGTATCAGATTATGAGGATGAGGATGAGGATGAGCATGAAGATGATGATGATGATGATGAGGAATTCACTCCAGATGAAGAAGATTGTTTGGACGAGATAAAGGAATTAACTATGAAAAAGAAGAAAAACAATATGAAAGTTAGTAAGCAAGGTTTGCAGAAAAGGGGTCCTTCTAATCATAGGAAAAAGAGGAAGAAGTCTACAGTTTCTAAGGAACCTTGGAGAAAAGGAGGAAGGAAGAAACGTCGGTTAAAAAGGAAAAAGAGGGTTGTAGAAGAAGAAGATGATGATGATTGTGATTTTATAGACAACTCTCCAGTTGTGAGAAAAAAGAGCAGAAAAAGTAATGGACGAAGAAAGAAGGCATACGTTGTACCATCGGATTCAGATTTTGTGTCATCTGGATCATCTGATTATGACTATACAATCTCAGAGGAAGAGAGAGAACAAGTGAAACAAGGCAGCCAATTGTGTGGGAGTTTAAAAACTAGTTTGAGGAGTTCATCATCCTCAAAGAGAATTCAGGAGGTTGAGGAGTTAGGCCAGCCTAAGAAACCTCCAGGAAGAAAGGGTAAGGAGAAGGTAGAGGAAACAAAGGCTGAAGTAATAAAACCAGTTTGTGGCATTTGTCTCTCTGAGGAAGATAAGCGAAGATTGAGGGGCACGCTAAACTGTTGCAGCCATTATTTTTGTTTCACCTGCATTATGGAGTGGTCAAAAGTGGAATCTCGTTGCCCTTTGTGCAAGCAAAGGTTTGAAACAATTAGTAAGCCTGCAAGATCAGCAGCAGGAGTTGATTTAAGAGATGTGGCTATCCAAGTCCCCAAGCGTGATCAGGTATGTTATATTTCTCCTCGAAACATTTTTGTGTTATAGTTCTCATTTTCCTTGCATTATTTCTTATTTTATGGTGTGAAATGGGCATGCTTGTTGTATGCAGGTCTACCAACCTTCTGAGGAAGAACTCAGAAGCTATATTGATCCATATGAGAATGTGATTTGTTCAGAGTGCCATGAAGGTGGGGATGATGAACTCATGTTATTATGCGATCTCTGTGATTCATCAGCTCACACCTATTGTGTTGGTCTCGGGCGGGAAGTACCTGAAGGTAATTGGTACTGTGATGGTTGCAGGCCTGTAGCTATTGTGCCCTCTAGTCCCCAGGCTCAAGATTCTTTGCCTGATCAAAGGACAGTAAACAATTTGTACAATAGATTCTCACCCGTTGTAAATATAGGAGAAAGTTTAGACTCCATTGTGAGGCCTTTACCTCGTAGACCTTTAACTCCCAGTTTTGTGGGTCTTTCATCTCCCAGATTTCCTGTTGTAGATATTCCAGCTGTTTCTCCAGTTTCTGGAGTTGGAGCTCCAACTCTCACAGGAAGACGATGGTTACACCGCCAGATTCAAAATCTCCGTTCAATCAACAGGATGAATCTTATGGCTGGTAGGACTGATGGGATGTCAACTGCCAATTTGGGCGTTGATTTTGTGAACTCTCACATTGATCAGAGCAGGGAAACAACAATTCAACAAGCTAGGACACAAGATATGGGAACTCAGCATCAAACATTGTTTGAGGAGAGGTTACAGGATGATCCCTCTTCTTCGCTGCAAAGTAGGGACTTCTTTTCTTCAAGGTTGGGTCATTTGAGAAGGCAAGCAGTTCAAGGTTCAACTATCACAACGTTCAATACATCTGTCAATTTGACGTTATGGCCTGAACTTGCTGGTGTCAGTTCAAATGAGCAACTCCGTCAGTGCAGCAATGGATCAAACATTGGGCCTGATGATTGTGGTTTGCCTTTTTGTGTTCGAGATGAGTATAATTTTTCGAAGGCCAAGGAACAACTGCAAGCAATGGTTAGAAGCCATATGAAAGCCTTGTCCAACAATATTGATTTGGGTAAGTAAAGCCCTGCCTTTAATCAACTTTATGTATTTTACATCTAGACTTTGTAGTCTTTACCCTTCAGTTTTCACATTTCTAAAGAGCATAACTATTATGTGTACATCATCAGTGTGTTCATCAATCTCATCATTGTTTATCAATGATTTCTAATAATTATTAATTGAGTTCTTTCTTGGAAAATTTCAAAGCTACTTTATATATACATGCAGACAATGGTACTTTCAAAGATGTAGCAACAATTTCCATGCACACCCTATTGGCTGCTTGTGGGCTTGAGCATAGGAGGAGTGAGGTTCACATTGTGCTTCCTCCATCAAATTGTACACACATTGAAAGAGTGGCAGCTGAGCAGGTGAGCTTAATGAAAGGTTGTTGCTTAACTTGTTTCGATTCTTTTGTAAAAGATGTAGTGAAGAGGATCATGGACACAAGATCCCGGCAGTGGTTAAGTTTAGGTCTTTAGATCTTAGGTGTAGCAAATGCATCTTTCTGCATACTTTTTTATTCTTGGTTAGGAGTTGGAAACAAATTTTTTAGAGGGGAAAAAAACATTTTTTAAGTTAATTTATACTTACAATTCACTGACATTAAGGGCAAAAAGGTGCACTATTCTCATTTGATCACCTTAATAGATTGTTTGGACTGGGGAAAATCATAATTTTCTCCTACTGAATAGTGAATGCTGATTGCATTTCACTGCTTAAGTTCTTTTTCCAACTGTGTTCCCCTTGTCTTTCCTTTCTTTCTCCTCGTAATCTCTTCCTCCGATAAAATAACTTTGAATGTCTTCTTCTTTTGATTCCGCATCTTGTTTGTGGGCGAAAAAGCCTCGGTACAGCCATTAATGCATAACCACTTAGGTCCAAAAGGCATGGGAAAGGTTTAAATTTTCAATAATGGGATTATGTTTCTACAAAAATGCATCATATCATGCTTTTAACAAAAATTGTGCACGTTCTCTGAATTCCTCATGAAAATTTTTCCACACTTTTTTATGTCTTTGATATATTGAAATGATTATTTGCAAATAGCTGCTTTTATTTTTGGATGCTGGGGCGGGGGGAGAAGGCACAGGGGATTAAAATCTATCAATTGACCTGGCAAACCACATATTCATACTGTATTTCTGTTATTTTTTTGTCATAATTGTGTTTGAGATGTTATATATTTATATAAAATTTGACACATTAATAATTTGTTTTATAAAAATTTTAACACGATGTTGTGTTCATGTTTTGCCCGTATTATTTTTTTTACGCGTTTTACAAGAAAAACATGTCTCTCCACCAGTGTAGATGGAGTAGGGTAAAAGATCTGCCTTTGATGTTGCATTATTATAGTAGTTTGTTTGTTTCCCATTGGAAAACGCAAACAGGACGGTTCAGTTAGAAAGTTTTTGACTTTGAGTGATTGAGAGTTCCTTTTCTTGTCCGTTATTAACCAATATGACATCCTAGGTTTCAGGATAGGGCCGATTTCATCTCCTCATTTTGTCTGTTATTCTTGCAGCTTTTCCTTGTTAAAGTAGTCAAAAAAAAATAAAAATAAAAATAAAAAACCCTAAAAACAAGCAATTGGTTCTCTAATTTCCCAAAGACTCCCAAAGGTAACTGAAATATTTCTGCATTTACATCTGATCTTTCTGATATTTTTAGATCAACAGTTGTTGAAGTTCCCTGATGATGAAGCTGCAAACGCTAACAACATTCTTAATTATGCTAAACACAACACCAATAATTCCTTGATGTGGAATTTGGAACTTAAAACAACAATCTCAATTTTTTTTTTTTAAATGTTCATATCCTAAAATGTCCCAACCCTTTTTCGTTCTTAATCTAGAAAACTGCATAGTATGGAATCATCTTTATTGCGAGAAGTAATGGAATCATCTTTATTGCGAGAAGTAAATGTAGGACTTTAAATCGCATTCTTAAATATTACATTGTTGGCCAAAAAGGAACTTAAAACATCATTTTTTTTTTAAATATACTATTATCATTATTGTAACTGATTATAATTTCTGATCATTGGTTTATTTTATTTTATTTACTTTTTTTTTCCATTCTTGCTATCAAAGTAAAAGCCTAAACGTTATGTATCTCACATAACATTCATTCTGTGGGCCTCTATCGGTAAGAAGATGAGGCCTTACATAGGCACGTATTCGCCTAAATATTAGAAAATGTAAGTCCAAAAAGGACCCAACAACAAGCTTAATGTGGTTTGAGCCCAAATTAACATCTGCAGCTAGCAGAAAAAAGTATGCCCGACTGATGAAAGCCACCAGTGATAACAGCTGCCTGCCACCACGCCCTTGCTCGAAGAGAAGGCCACCATGCCATCCATGATAACAGTAACATTGCAATCAAACTATCTTTGAGGGTAGTTTAGTGGTTACATGACAAACAATCCCTCTTTTTCACTTTAAAAGTCACTCGGATTTTTGTCGTTTCAGTTTGATTTTCGGTTCACGGAGATGGTAACAAAGTTCCTTGGACGCCTTATTTGCCATCGATTTGACTTGAACAGAAGCAATGCGCCTCTCTCAACCTTTACACCTTTAGATTCTACAGATTAGAACTAATTATTCTTAAACTTTCAGGTCTCTTTCGTCCCCCTTTTTGTTACTTAATCTGAAAGAATAAACACTGAAAAAACATGCAATCTCATCACTACCTTTTTCTATGTTGTTGTACGACTAAGAACTAAAAAAAAAAAAAAAAACACCACCACCAGTATTTGATTTAATTTATTTTCCTTCTTTCTAATGTTATCATGACCCGAAATTTGATATAATGGAAATCAAGATCAGGCCGAACAGCTAAATGTCCACACGCAACATGAAATTACACTCATTCCTACACCTTATTCAACATTTTGCTTAATACATGCATCAACATACTCATTAATAACAGCTTATAACAAACCATATAGATTGTGGGGCTTCTAGCCACAAACCCCATGTCCATGAGGGACTGGTGTCCACAATGGGGGCAGAATACTCTTCATAAGATATCATCAAGAATTGTAGACAACAGCAGCCCTCGAACAAACTCACTTCTTTTTGCCTTCTCTTCCTGATCCTTGACTGAAAGGGGCGAAGACTGGACATTTCTGTCATCAAAACCAAATATCAGAATGAGAAAGGTGCTTAACCTGATAAAAGCTTAAAAACCTTATAGAAATAATAAAGACGCTTGCAAAACCATTTCTTAAAAGAATAGATAGGAAAAACACGAAATACCCATGTACAAGTTCATCCCAAAAGTAAATTTAAATACTAATCATTGACACTTTCCTTTAATAAGGTTGTAATATTAAAAGCATGATGTGATAACTACCTAAATAAATAAACAAACTGATATGACCAAAAAGAGTCCCATCCCCTTTTCTCAAATAATTGCATCAAGTCTCATCCCCGCCTAACGACCAAGTCTAAATCATAGACACCAGATATTGAGTGCAAGGACATTGGACAATTTAACACTAACCTAGAGTTATATAGCTACTGCTAACTATTTTGCTGCATAAACCAATACGTGAAACTTTTGGAGAGAGAAAAAATATGCCAGAAGATAAACCCATGCCCAGACATGGTGTCCTTGATTAAAGATATATCGCTGAAGTCATTAGTCCGGATCAGCAGCACAGATGTCACTCTCTGCTTAGTTTTGCTTTAACAAAATATAATTTTCAGGGTTGAATCTCCAAGCACATGATACGATCTGGAATATCTTGAGCTAATAATGAATATAGGTATTTATATGCTCTTGTATAAAATAAAGTCACTGCATGTTAATATGAGTAAACTGTTGAATTAGCCCCATTTTCTCAAAGAATGGCCTGGAAGATGGCTTCTCATTGAGAAATTAAAAAGACAAAGAGAACCACATTTTCATGCCCTTTTCAATTAGGGCTGAACTTTTTGAGATGTCCATACCAAACAAGAAGGCTATGACAAGATCCATTAGTTTATCTGGGATTGCAAGTGAATAATCAGACAAAGGACCATGCGCATACAAAAAACCTGCCTCAAGCAACCAGGGGACAAAAGGAACAATCAGATTTTAAGTACAGTGAAACTTACGTTTCTGATTTATTTGTGTCTGAACTTTTCTTAGTAGGGCTTGTTTCGCTAGAAAACTGAGGCTGAACACTAACAATATCATCAACCATGGGTAAAATAAATGAAGACAACAACGGATCAGGGCCCGAATTCGATGAAGACACTATGCAAGAAGAACCCCCAAAGAGGGACTGTAGATTTCCTTCTCGCAGCTCTTTCTTCAGAAGAGAGAGTGTTGAATGAGATCCAACTTTACGCGATTTCCTCTTGCGCTGCATGTAACCACTCGCTAAGGAAACGGAAAATATATATTATATACATACCAACTCCTTATAATAATGTAACTGCCATACGAGGTAGCCCCACAAACAAAGCTAGCAATGCTACTACTACTCAACGGAAGGAACGAAGATGATAAAATTTGCAGGTAAAAAAGAGAACCAACAATCAAATTCTACAAGTTTAGCAAACTCCAATAATGATTTTCAAGGTAAATGGCTTAAAGAGGTAATTCCAAAGATAATTCATCATGAATAATAACTCAATAAACAAGGATATCTTAAATATATTTCCATGTTGTAGTGTTATATGCGCAACCATATCAACCCCCACCCTCATTGCACAGACCGGACATACCTGCAAACAAAAACAACAAACACAAACAGAATTTAGATTCAATAAACACCTAGCATCATTAGAATAAAAGGGTCTCACAAGCCCTTTGACATAATAATCTATAAACAACCTATGAAACTCCTTTTCTCCAAACAACAGACGAACCCACTATTTGTCAAGTCAGACCAGTATCAATACCAACCATGAAAGAAAAAACAGTACAGCTAATTTTTCCAGTTAGCTAAAGCTAAGCTCAAAATCAAAAACTAGTTCATCCAAATTTTCAATCCATAACAAACATCAATTTTTAGCTATCAAAAGACTCATTTAAGCGTTTGAGGCAAAAGCTTAAAATCTGAACTAATTGGGTCCTTAACAAACAAATCCCTTTCAATTCGCTTTAATCAACTGATCAAAATTCAAAGCTTAACTCAATTAAGTGGACTATGCTAAGCGATCATGCCAAAAATAAAGAAAACCCATATTCCCGTCTCGCTTATAGCACCAAAAAAATATAATAAAATAAAAGCAGTGAGTAATAAATGAAAAAGAAAAAAAGAGCAATACCCCATTTTTAGCCTCGACAGGATGCTCATCATCAATGTGACAGCACAAGCCAACGATATCAAAATACTCTGAACAAAAAGGGCAAGGAAATTCCTCTCTTATATCATCTTCTCCATCTATTGCTTCAAACCCCATAAACATATCTGCATTCGGAACCCATTTCCAAACATTAAATCATTTTCAACAAAAAAAAAGGCCAAAAAAAATCTTGCTAAAAATCTAATTTTCATGTAATCAATTAAGTCAAGATACTTCTTTCCCTTCATTTTTCCACCATACACGCAAAAGAAAACAATCAAATATTTAAGTATTAAACCCCAAAATGGAAGGTATGAAAAAATAAAGAAAGAAAGATGGGATTTTTAAAGCTTACTAGATCGTGATTGTAGAGCTGATTGATATCTCTTTGAAGCTGAAGAAAGACGAACACCCCGTGAATCAGCATCCATTTTCTAAATCACCCTCTTTTTTTTAATTAATTTTCAACCCAAAGATAGAAATTTCTGACGTTAAAAACAGGAATCTTTTGAGCTCTGATCTTGAATTTGTGAAGCAAGTTAAATAAATAAAATCCAAGAAATTAAAGAGGATGAAGCTAGTTAGGCCCTTGCTATTCGATGAGAGTAAGAAGAAGAAGTAGAAGAAGAAGAAGAAGAAGAAAGAGCTGATTATTTTTGTTCCTCTTTGGAGGTGAATTTCATCGAAAAAGGATATTCCATCTTTAAGTCTTGCCTTTTTATATTATTCTTTAATTTCTTTATTTATTTTTGTAAATTTTATTCTATTAAAAACAAGATTAAAAAGTGATTAAAACTGTAAAACACTAATTAAAGTACCAATAGGAAACGGAGAGCCTAATAAAACAAAATTCAAAAATGAAATATCTACGCGCACCGTATCATTTCTTCCCGGCCGGGGGGGGGGGTTGGTTTCCTTAAAGAAACGATCCTTAGCTTCGCCGACGATTGACTCGCCGTTCGGTTTTGGTTCGACTGCCTCCGGCCTCCGGTAACTTGGCCGTCTATCATTTTTGCTTTTCCTTTTTTTGTCCAGCTCCTCCATTAGAATACCTCAATTTTTAGACCTCTAAAAATTATAAATCTGAATCTGAACTGAGATTTACATTTAGAATTTTAATTTTAACTTTAAATTTTTTGGGGAATATATATAATTTGTCGTTTTGGAGCTATGGCGACGAGGAACCGGACGTTGATTTTCAGGAAATACGGGGATGCCTTGAAGAGTGTTAGAATTCCGGTGAGTTCGTCGGCCACATTGGCATCATCGTCGTCGGCGGCGAAGAGCTCTGGCTGGTTAGTACTTTGCTGCTCCATCCAAATCGGACTTAAACTCCGGCAACTACCGAGGATCCTGGAAATTCAAGGTAATATTACATTTCCAGCAACTATGTTGATCTTATTAATTGTTCCTATTAATTTATTCAAATTAAGATCAAGACGGGAACTTGTTTTTTTTTCTATAATTGTTATTGCTCTCTATTCTTTCAGATGTAAGTAGTTAGCTTGATGGAGGTGAGTTGTGTCTCCTTTTCTGATTTGTCATTCTAAACTGCATTGTAGAGTTTTGGCTAAGAAAAAGTTCAATGAAGTGTTAAATTTTATACGAAGTGACTATTTTTCAAGGAATTGGCATCGGAAAGATCAGTACAAAAGAATGTGGTTGAATAATTTTGCTGATCAGTGAGTAGTTCTTAGGAGAATTATTTAGTTGTGAGATATTTTAAATTATTTCGAAAGAGCTATGAAGGTAATAGGAAGTCATGCAGGATCGTGAACGATCAAGGCTTTGAGAAATGTCGATATAAATTACAATTTAGGCTTGGATTGCTTCCTGCTTTTGTTATTTGCTTTTTTCAATACAAAGTGAAAATGAAAAATAAACTGCAAACAAAAGAAGAACAGCAAAATCACCAAACAAACAGAGCCTTAGTTTCTCCTTAAGTTTATTTTTTCTTTCAACTAGTTGTGAGTGCATCTATTACTTTGTGTGAATGGTCGTAAAATTGTGTGGAAGGAAAATAAGGGATTGTCTCCCTGTTGCAGTAAGGGTGTAATTACCGTGGGCCTGCCACCAGCTTGGGTAGATGTGTCTGAAGAAATAGCAGCAATCGTACAATCTGTATGGACAAAAATGGCTGAGTTAGCCAAGGCTCATGCATAGGCTTTAATGCCTTCATTTGGTGATGGTAAAGAAGATCAGCGCAATATTGAGGCTCTTACTCATGACATAACTAATCTGTTGAAGAAATCAGAGAAGAGATTACAGAAACTCTCCGCAGCTGGACCTTCTGAAGATTCAAATATCAGGAAAAATGTTCAGGTAAGGCTTGATGTCCATCAAATTCACTTGTGCAGCTCTATGTTCGGGTCAGGAAATCTAATCATTTAGGCAAGATAGTCGCACTTATTCATTTTTTTAGTGAATAAGACAAATGGTTAGTGATTTGGCCTAATGTTAGAACTAGTAGCTGTAATTTCCAACTATTAAGATGACATAATTTGGAGAGGATAAGACAAACTTGAAACAGTGTCAGGTGCTCCCTCTCTCTCTCAACCATTTCTTGTTGAGACTAAAAGACTTTGCCTCCTAGATATTCATATTCTTGGCATGCATGTTTCCTTTTCCTCTTGCCCTTCCTTGGTGATGTACAGATAAAAGGTCATCTTTGATTTTTCTACACATACTCCTGTGACATTGAAGAAGGGAAGATAATAAAGTCAGATGTCTGGTCCTTTATTCTCCATGCCCTCTGACATTTTGTGTCAGTTGTTATTCCCTCAAACGATGTACTGTTCTTAACTGTGGTTTTGTTTGCATTTCTTTCTTTTCATGTTTTTCTCCTTTCTGGCAGCGGTTACTTGCCACTGACCTTCAGAAACTTTCAATGAGCTTCGAAAGAAATAATGAACTTATTTGAAATGCCTCAGGCAGCAAAAAGAGTATTGAAAGAAAATTTCTTCTTGAGAATGTAACATTCTGTCAAATTTAATTGCAGCTTCACTTGGCAAATGGTCAAAAAATTACAGTCCAAACTTATTCCATTCGTTTCTGGGCTTTTGCACTTTTATAATGAATTTTTCTGAACGATTTTGGTGTAACAAAATTATTGGTTTCTGATGTAGGGTCAGGATGGAGTTGATCTAGAGATGAATCTAAATGGGAATAGATCTAATGTAGAAGATGCTGGGATGATATGGTATACTGGTTTCTTTAAAACCTCTCCCGTTTTATGTTTCCATTATATATGATCGAACTGAGTACAATTTTAGGTTGTTGAAAGCTCAGTAGCATGTACTGAAGCTCAATTGTGTGCTGGATCAAGCTCCAAAATGTCTTCATTTAACTTCCTTATTTGTCCTTTGTACAGATATTAGGCCTTTGGACTATTGACTTTTATCAATTCACGTTTGGTGTCAGATACTGATGTTTCACAATTATATCATTTTGGTATTTAATGAGCATCAGATGGCAAAGCTAAAACTGAGGCATTCACAGTTGAGAGAGAAAGAGAGATCCAACAGGCAAGTGCATTACTCTTAATATTTTCTTATCTGATGCTGCTTTGATAGCTTTCCTTGTATTAAAATACTCTTTGTGGGTTGTGGAATCAGTAAACGAGCTTGCTCAGATTATGAAGGATCTGGTTCTTGTGATTGATCAGCTAGATATCCCACCTAGCCTTGGCAATAAGTTACAAACTTTTCCAGAGTCATTAATTACATTTGTCCCTTCAACAGGGCACCATTGTTGATCATATAGACTAGAACATTCAAAATGTTGCAACTAATGGTCGAAGAAGGCTTCAAACAGCTACAGAAGGTCTTTTGTCTTGGTACATTATTGATCTACGTTTAGATGATTTCTGGGACATTGCTCGTTCTTGTATGGATTATTGGAATTGCAGGCGGAGAGAAATCAGAAACAAGGAGTGATGGTGATGTGTGCTTCAGTGCTTGTTATTATTTGCTTTGTCATGTTGGTCCTCCTAATCCTCAAGGAGATACTCTTCTGATCTGCAAGCACAGCTTTTTCCTGACCGTTTCCATTTTGACCTCTGTTGTCAGCCGCCCATTACCTGACATGTCCAGAATCAAGAATCAAACACTTTCCTTGGTCAGCGCAAGAATGTGGGGATTTTGAATTTCCCCACACGCACATACCACTTTAGATGTTCATGTTTACTTATTTTCTTTCTCTTCATTTGGTTCTTTTTAAGGTTTTTGGAGAAAAAGAGGGGAAAGGGAGTGAAAGGCGGTCGTTTGACTAGGGTTTCGAGTATTGAGTAGCGAAAGGATGCCTGATGCCACGATGCCCCAAGATCTGTATAGAGCTTATAATGTATTCTTTTCCTTCTGCAAGGAGCTGTATTGATACTTTTAAACTCATTGGGAGTTTTCTAGCTACTTCCCGTATGAGGAGATGAGGCTTTGCCTATTTACTTGTATCAAGTCTTTGGATCTAAAAAGATCAAATGACATAAAAATCCATTTTCTTTTAATGAGACTCTTTATCATTCTATACAAATTTCCCCTTGAATTTATCATGATAAGATTGCCATTAGAATTGAGAGCAATAGGCTGAAACTAACTACTTATTAGTTATGGAAATCAGTTACCTTGCTTAAAAGGATTCATATCCCTCTTTTGGAAGCTCAAAACAAATATATATGCACAAATATTATAAGTCTGAAACGGTTGTTAATTTCCAAATAATAAAGAGATGTTTTATTCTTGGAAAGTTATGGGTACATAGAATAGATACATATAATGATTGAATGAAAAATGCAGCTAAGCATTTTGTTGGTAAGAATGGAGTTAAGGATTACAACTAATAATAAAAGTACATGATATAAGAATATAAGAAAAACTTGAAACTAGGCTCCTCAACTCTTTTTCTTTTTATTGTTGATATATTCCAATGCTGTGAAAGATCTTGCAACAAGGCTTGAGAGTGAGAGTTTCAAGTCAAATGTCAACATCTGTAGAATCATTGCTAAGGTTCTTACATCAGACATGGCTCTGTGAGCTGAACCAACTAATGGAATCTTGTAGTACTCTCGAAGTGCCTGTAAGGATGTCCCTGAAGGGAGTTTGGTTCCTGTCGATGAATTCAATGTCAAGCTTTTTACCCACAACTAAACCATGTCAATAAAAGAGGGAGTGGGTGAGAGTGAGAGAGAGAAAGACCTCCAGACTTCATCAATTCGCGGGCAAGAGAAAGGGTGTCCATAAACAACCAGTTTGAAGGAATCTCATAAGAACAACGACTAAATTCATTGATCAAAAACGGTAAATCAAAAGCAAAACTGTTGTGAGCACCCCACAATATGTAACCCCCTGGTTTTTGACGGCTTTTAACGAACTGCAGGAGGATTGGTATTAGTTCCTCCATCCTACAACAGGTCCATATGGTAACCTATAAGCACAATATATCCAGCTATTGCTATTTTATTATCAGCTAATAATTTGACTTTAAATGCAAAAACTAGCAGCCAGTGACATTGTCCAGCAATAAATGAGGGGAAATTTTCAAATTTAATCACTGAATTTCTCGTTTTGATTTCATAACTGGTGGAAAAAGAAAAGAAAAAAAAAGGACGAGGCAATTAAGAAATATTGTACCTTGGAACATCAGGTCTAGAGACCATGTTGGTTGTGATTCCATGGACATGAGAATTTGCAACATAGCGTCCAGGATTAACCAACGTCTGGAATGTGCAGTTTTCTCCTCCAGACAGATCTTGAAGAGCAATCTCAATGATTCTGTCATCTTTTCTGCTAAGACCTGAAGTCTCAGTATCGTAAATGATAAACGTTACAAGGTCAGCTAAGTCTTTGTTCTCTGCAATCATCTGTTGAATACCACTATACTGAAGCTGTTGATTTTCACTTATTTCTGTTTTGTTTATATTCAATGCAGTACTTGATGAAACCTTTTCATCTAAAATTTTACGCAGGAGGTTACTAGGTTTAGCACCCTGGTTAGTTTTGTTTCTTCCTTCGGTTCTTGTTGTCATAGGCCTTCTAGTCCATCTCCTACTGTTTCCTCCTTCAATCCCACAATTGGAAGCAAGCAGCTTGAAGCTCGAGTTGTTTACACGATTCCCACTTAAATCATGGAAACTTTGCCAACAAAAATTAGCTAAGCCATGGATCCTGCCTCTGGGTGCTTGCAACATTGAAAAGCAAATGGCAACAGATCTCATCTGAATTTGATCTATAAGAGGCCAAGTTTTCCGTGGTTGAATTATACCACATAAGACAAACAATTTGCTTCAACCTGAAAACGAAGAAAGAATGAATTAGTAAAATAAGAAAAAACAGAGAACCATGAACCATATCAAGCCTCAAAGAAAAGCACAAAAAGATTTAACTTCATGAATTTAGCTCATTCTGTTCTTCTCATGCAGTTTCCCATTCTTGCACAAGATAATTGCTTTGAAATGCTCCTCCAAATTAAAAGATTCCCATTAATCAAACTAATTAAATGATTCTGACCAGACCAAATAAAACCAAAACCCACAAAAACTTGAATAAAGGAGATGAAGAAAAACGTTAGAAACCCCATCTTCAAAGAAGTTTCAATGTAGAAGTTTACAGATCACACATCGTTGAAATTTGAAAACTATTGAACAAAAACCATAAAGGAGTGAACTTTAATCCTAATTTTGTACCAAAATAATCACTATGAACTTGATAAGTTGCATGTTTTATAAGTCAATTTTTACACCAAAAACTGAACCACAATGATGAAAAACAAATGACAGTTTTTTCGTTTAACATCAATATCACATTAATAGCAAACTGTTGACTCTTAACAAAACAAGGCTACATATTTAATCAAATAGCTCAACCTAATAGAATTAGCAATTTTCGATGGCACATAATTAAGTTTCAATGCAAACTTACATGATCTGAAGGTAAAAGAAAAAAAAGAAGAAAAGGAGCTAATTGACGGTTAACAAAAAGAAAAAGCATGAAACTTTAATGGATTCACAAAATACAATTTAAAGCTCCATTTGGTTTCTATGTTCAAATATCAAGAGAGAAATCCAAAGCAAAAACTGAAATTGGAATTCAAAATCTAAGTTTTTTTTTTTTTTTTCCTCCTTTGATATCCATTCAAAAGCAAGTTTAAATCAAGAGCAAGATTTTTGGCCAAGTTTAATTGAGCTTTCTTTTACTTTATCTTTCCATTTTTCAAACCATGAAATGAACATACACACAATAGCATCAAAATCTTTCTCTAATTTTCTTTCAATTTCCAAGCAACCAAACACATTAGAGAGAGAGAGAGAGAGAGAGAGAGAGAGAGAGAGAGAGAGAGAAACGTGCCTTGTGTTGGGAGTGATTCGAGACGTGAAGAAAAGCGCATTATGTGTTTGTGAAAAGGTTCAATCCAACACAAAGCCATATATAGTATTCATAGAGAGAGAGAGAGAGAGAGAGAGCGAGAGAGAGAATTTCAGTTACCTTTTTCAGTTATTTTTTTGTTCTTAGAGAGAAAAAGGACAAGCCTTGAGCTTTGAGCAAAGGAGGAGTGGGCATTCAGTTTTGAGCCCCACCATCACCCACAGACTCGGATGCAGCGCATCGCCCGATCCTTACGTCTCGGGTCCTAACTTGACTTTGAGATATTCCTCCAATTTCGGTAAATAATATAGGATATATTATAATCATCACAATGGCATATTCTTTATGTATATGTAAAATTGGTAATATTATGTGTGTGACAATGACTTTGACTGATTTGTATTTTTATCCATATTAAATTAGTTAGAGTGCAATTGAAATTTCAAAACGAGATATTTGTAATCGTACCTTAAAATAAATATATGAAGCGAAACAGCAATGGCCACTTCTATTATTTTGGGCTTAGATTGAGTTGAACTAACTGAGTTACTTCTAGGACCTGCAATACCATCTACTTTTCCCTTTACTAGTTTTAGAGATCCCATGAAACTGTGAGTTAACGATGGAATGATGCTGAATTAGTGATGGATCTTAGCTCACTCATTCATTTGCAGCCCAACTACGCTCTCATATATACATATATATATATATATTTATATATAATACACTAACTAAATCAGAAATCATGGACTCGATACAAATAAAAAAAATCAATATGAATTATTAATATATTAAAATTTTTATAAGTATATAACGTTTTAAATATGATTATAGTTTATCTTATGATCTTGTTCAGTTTGTCTTAAGCAAGTAGGCACCAAGTTTGATTCGCCCGGCGGGAAGAATTTGGCTGTAAATCGGAGGTATCATCAGTTCAATGGAAGTAAAATTTTTATTGTTTCTGTCTGTTTGTGTTTCTCTATTGAATTTTTGCTCTTCTTTAATTTCAAATTTATGTAACTGGAATTACAAAATCACAGTGCTTTGTTTTGGCTTTAAGGTGTATGCGTGGGGTCGCCGCTGCACCTGTATTGTTTATTTGAATGTCAACAATGAGAATTTATTTATTTTTTTAACTTTTCCTTTTCTTTCTGCAGGCATTAATCACAATGACTATTTTTTTTCCTTTTGCAGACTCAGATAGCCGATAATAATTAGGCAATGAGGTTGCTCTTGCATTGCCGAGAAACCTAATCTCACTTGCCTAATCCTTATATAAGTTGATAAAATTAAGATAAAACTTATAATTTTCATTATGTCACGACCGTTACCCCACTTTAAAACTATGGAAACAACAGAGCGAGCCACTCCATTGTTGATTTTGTTTGAAACCCTTCATTATTATTATTATTAATCTGAATTACTGTTGAAATTTGTAAGAAAGATGATACTATGTTTGCACCTTTCGGGTTGAAAGTACCGCATTTGCCAATATCGCATTAAACTATGAAAACTCCAATTATATTCAAACAGTACATCTCCCATCAATTTTTCAGATAAAAAATAATAATAAAACAGAAGACCCTTCCCACGGCAAATCTAATTGTATCCATTGGGCATGTTAGGGATGTAACGCAAGTAAATTACCCCCCACGCAATTTCACCCAAACGATCTTGCCCCAGGCAAAGCAGCAAGTAATTTTTAAGGATATGGAATGTGATATAACGAAGAACACAAAAAATAATGCTGTATCAGAAGTTAAATTATCTTCAAATTTGATCCATAATCTAAAATCCCGTCAACCTACACCTGATTCAACAAAACAATGCTCCGTTTGAACTGGGCCGGCTCTGTATTAATGCCGCAAACTATCCAACTTCCAAAGCGCGCTAGCGTTAGCATGTTCATTGAGGTTAACCAAACAACTCGTTTACTCCAAACCCAATCCACAGAAATTAGTACCGTGCTCCGCCCTTTGAGTCAATTTTCCAGATACCGGCTTCGCCTCCTCTGCTTGTTGCTGAATATTATTGTGAATTGTACTTTCTTCATTCGTTTCCCACACAAATTAGCTATAAACCCACGAGTCTAAAGACAAGTGATGTGTCGTGTTAAACATAAATATGCATTATTTTTTTAATATATTAAAAAAAATTATATTTCGTACTTGTAATCAAATATATATATATATATATATATGTATAGAATACGAACGTTGAAAGTCTTAACATTTTTAAAACCAAAAAAGTTCGGACTAACATAAAATTTAACTGTAATTTTTTACTTTCACAAATATCTGTTTTAGTTTCTAATTGCATAAGCAAATTGGTGAATAAAAGGCAAGCCACTTGCACTTTGAGTGCCATTCCATTACAAAAAGGAGCAAATATATGCTAAAACAGAACAACCCAATGCCAATTGTCACAACAACTTTTTCCTAAAATCAGATTAAAAGAAGGGAAAGTTTAAAGATCAGCAATAAGAAAAGGTAACAATTTTCCAAGTTCCACAAGGTTCCCAAATTGTCTTCCTAAAAGGCAAAGGCCTAAGGCTAAAACTAAACAACCTCTTTCCCTAATGAAGGAAACTAAGGTTAATATGAAGTTGCTACTACTCCTCCTCATGGGATTAATTAAGACAAATGATAAAGACTACCTCGCGTCAACAGCTGCATTGCTCTTAGATGGCGTCACACGTGCCCTCTTCGTCTCCGTTGGATCGCTGTTGACACCAAAGCTCATGCCGTCTCCGCCCACCATCTCGGCAAACATCCTTTGCAAATCCTCAAAACTATCCCCCTATGTTTTCATCATATCAGCAATCAAAACCAAAATACAAATCAAATCGACGGTCGATTTAATCTTAAATTGCATATATATCCTCCCAAAAAAAAAAAATCAAGGGATCACCTCGTCTTTCACATTGTTCATCATCGAGATCATCTCTTGCATAAAGTCACAGAAGTCCTGCTCCCAAATTTCACAAAATTCAGCGGAAACAAAACAGTACAAACGTTTTAAATATGAGAATTTAATAAAGAAAGATTAAATGAACTGATATTGCCAAGGCAATCATTTCACTTAGCACAAGGTGAGGAGCGACACCGTTTTATTTGCCTTGCAAACCAAAAGATTCACCTTTGGCAGATTTTAAAAAAACATATATATAAATATATAATTTTACGCACTTGGTCTTCGTCTTCCAAAGGATCGTAGAGACTGGCGTCATACATTGATCTCTTGGACCCGTCGGAAAGAACTGCCAAAAATTAACGGCCAATTTAATGAATAATAGGCTGATTGAATTCGAAAGCGATACCATTTAGAGAAAGAGATTTGATAACGTTACCGGAATAAGCTTCTTGGATTTGCTGAAACCTGCGTTTCGCTTCGCCGGCGACCCCCGGATTTCTTGCGTATCTATCCGGATGCCATTTCTTCCAAAATCAAAACATATTAAAAAAAAAAACTTAAGTTTGACACACTAAATGCACCGTTTTATATAGAAATTGGAAATTCAAGAGAAAAGTTTGATTACCAGAGCAAGCTTACGGTAAGCAGTGCGGATATCGGAGAAGGAGGCGTCCTTGCGAATCCCAAGAATATTGTAATAACAAGATCCGCCGTCGGATCCTCCTTCCCGATCCATCACAGCAAGTCGGAAATCCTCTCGCTCGCTCTTCTCTCTAAAAAACAAAAAAAGACAAAACTACATAAAAATCATAGCTTTCTACGACCTCAGAAACGGGAAGAAACAGGTAAACAAAAACCAAATGGACTCTATAAAAAGTTGAAACACTAATTTAATGTTGTCGCGGTTTTTTGAAGGGGGAGTTTAAGGAGAGAGAAAATATCTTGTGCGTAGGAAACTTCGAGAGATTTGGACCTCGTAAGCTAGATATTTTCTTGGCGGGTTATTTAAATGCCGCCGGCTTTGGCTCCAAATTACGAGTGTTGCCATTGGGCTTCCGAATCAGCTGGGCTCACACGTTAATGTTTCCCTTCACTCTTCCCTGCAGGTTGCGTAAACAATTTTCGATCTGATCTAATGTAATGTAATCTTCTAAATTTGGCCAATTAAATTAAATATTATTTATTTACGTGTAAATAAACATAAAGGCGAATTAAATACTTAAATTTATTTAATTTAATTTGAATATGATTATTATTTTTTTATTATTTAAAATTTCATATGAATATGCATTTGAATTAGATAACAACCTTAGTAAAAATATAAATATGTTAAATACTTGAATTCGTTAAATCAATTTTGTTTGAATTTATTAATTCACTGAATGTTTTAAAAAGCAGATATCGGATTTATAAGTAAAAGCAAATTGGATTCAAATAATCAATAATATTTAAATCAAAATCAAAATTAAAATAAATTTAAATATCACACATATAAAAATTTTTATTCAAACCCATTTCGATTCAACTAAGGAACCCGAATTCTGAAAAGGATCAAATGGTAACCGGGCTGCTAGTCACGGTCCTATACATTTCCAACGGAAACAGGCAGGGATTGGATGTTGCAGTCCGAGTCAGAAAAATTGAAGAGAATATCAAAATGGAAAGGCAGCCTACAACAAGTTCATGATTCCGTTGGCTATTTACGGTATTAGATAAATAGGTACTACTGAAAATCACGGAATTTGATTATTACGAAATCAACTGATTTTAACTAATTTATGGATGCTGTTAAAAGCTCTGTTTTGCCTTTTTAAAAAAAAAAATACTGTTAATAATGATATAAATACACACCTAATGCGTGCAGTGAGGCATAAACAAATTTTCCTGTAAGACAACCTACAATACTTATTTTAACAGATTCTCTGGTTCTTTTTGGATTTTGGAATGAAGCATTCAATTATCCACAGAAAAAAATAAAAAACAAACAAACAAACAAATGACTTTAACTTGCAAACAATATTTACAAGGACCCTTTTTTGTTGCAATTGTTAATTTATAAGAATGAAACTGAAAATCTTCAACTAATTAATAAACCTTGGAGAATGATACTTGCCTCCTATAGTATCATCTTGACGCTACATACACAAACAAGGACTTTTCCATACGAAAAACACTACGCAAAAGATGTAAAAACCTAAGCTAAAACATCTAGGAGATTCTTGCCTCCTGATTGCTTTGCATGACACTAGAACTTACACTTAATTGACATCTTTGGAAATGCTAACTTGCCTCCAATGCATTCTTAATTACTTTTGTACAAAGGAGGCCATAGTTTAGAATAGGAGAAGGGTTGCATATATTGAGATTCGAAACTTGTGTCTACTGGATGCTACCTTTTAAAGGTGATAACATAAACTAATTGAACTAAGTTTCGGGTTCAGATTCTGTGACGTAATCCAGTCATTTATATACAAATGCCTTGCGGTAGCCAGTGGCTACGCCGCCTTCTTGCAGCTCCGCGCCTAATTGACCTCCATTGGATAACAGCTCGTAACTTCAACCACCTAGCTTTGGGCCACACATCTCTTGTCTCCCCCATGCTTCGCCTATGTACATCGAAGTTTGTGGAAGAAGAAAGGATGCCTATAGATGATTCACATTTTGGAGCCAGAACAAATCCGTTGCCTTGGGCCCATGCTGCTGGAGTAGCGGAACTAAAACTTAGCATTTCAGCCTGAGAATTATCCAGATCCATACCAAAATGGCCATCCGGAAAAAGTGAAAAACTGGTCTCACCATTGCAAGGGAAGATCCCCTCCATTCTGAAGCTGTTCCTTAGCATTGGATTAAATGCTTCAATTCCATGCCCATCCTGTTGTACAAAATCCTGCAAGTGATTGGTATCTTCCACTTCGTAGCTGTAGGATGTTGAGGATTGGTTGAATCCCGGTGGCGTGTCCGGTTGATCTGCATAATATACAAATAAAAGAATATCTAGGTAAGAAGCAAGAAGTTCTGCATACATACCAATTAATAGATGTTCATTTATTGCAGGATGTATGCATGATTCAATCCACCATAAATTGATTCTTGTACCTTGGTTTGCAACTGAGAAATCAGGTTGGTGCAGAAGTAAATTTGGGATGCTAACTGGCTCAGGCAGTAGATTTGTCAAGGGCATGGAAGGGTTCACAATTGCTCGCCGATTAGTCAAGACAAGGTTCTGAACATTTTTGTAAGCTTGTCTCTTTGCATCTTCCACTAGAAGCTGCAAAATGAATTGGATAAATCATTCAATCTCATGTCATGTGGAACATATCTAAGGCGAAAAAGTACTGTAAATGATTGTGATTTACTGTCTCTACTTTTGTGTATCAAAACAAATTTTATGGATACGATGCACAAACCTTTTGTGAAAAGGTTAATTTTTCCAGAGGCAGGTAATTTTGGCCATCAAATGTTGCTTCAACAACTTGGTAAATGGAATTTAATAGCAGTCCAACCCTTTGTGCAGCTCCATAGTAGGTATACCACTCGTCATCATCTAAAACACAAGATAAAGCATGTTCTATGATTGTCTCCCATACCCTATTTGAGATCCCACCACCAAGTATCTGCATTCATATATGTCACAATTTAGACAGGCTGTCAGAAGAAGAAAAAAGCAGAGAAAATCATGCTCAAATGTTTTGATTAACATGAACAATTACATTGCGTAGTGCAGATGGATCGGTAACTTGCAAACGCAGGAAGTCCTTTACAGTACGAATATTTTTCGAAGCCAGTCGTGTATGGAAGGCGCCATCTTTTGCTATCCTTTCCAGACGCCATACTTCATCGTGCAGGTGTGGAGGGTAGTGTTTCTTGTACGCTGCATGAATAAAAGTCCATGTCAATTCGCAAGATTATTCATGATTCCCAAACAGAATATAGGACTGTAATTGAAAAGGCATTTGAACTTACATTCTCCACGATGATCCTTCACCATGAATGCTTCACTTCTAGCCTCCCTGATCAGCATTTCACCTGAAATTCTTTGCACAATTCTAGCTCCTAATCGAAACTTTCGACTTCTTATCCAGCTAGAATTGTCGGTGAAAATCACATTATCAACAGTGCCTACACCATCTACCAACGTAACATTGAGATCCCCAGTCACCAGTGGCCTTCTACCTTCTCTTTCACGAAGAACACTGGCATTGAATTCGTTTTCTGACCAATCTTCTTGTTCGTCAGCACCAAATTCACCGTTAAGGACAACAATCTCAACCTTAATTGAAGACAGTGAACCAGATGAGACTATTGTCTGGCTAGTTGCATCAATTAGGATAATCCTAATGGGATTGCCATCCTCAGCATCAACCTTGCTGCCTGTATATATGGTTGAGGGCAGTTTATCAACAAAACGCAACTGCAAGCTTCGTCCTCTAGATGCCTCAATCTGATTAAGCAAGGGCCTAAAAGAACAGTAAACAAAAAACCAACTTAATCAAGAAAAAGGAAGGAAAAAAAAAAGGAAGATTGCAGAAAAACTTGTAAGAAGCCAATAAACATGCAGCATAGGGATCCATATTAACACAAATGATCAAATTATATTTCATGTGGAAGCTTTAGAACCCGAATATCAAAGGAAATAGTCACAATATAATTCTAGTATTGCACCCTTTGCAGCAAAATACAAGCAAAGAAAGCTGAAATTAATTCTGAAAATCATGAAGATTTTGATGAACATTAACTGTTCATCCTGGCAGATTAATAAAGATCTAATACAACAAGCTTCAATGGACCCCAAACCAAGTTACTTGAGAAATGAAATCCACATCATTTTTCATCAAAGAGAAGCAAAATTTTTGATTATATGTCCCAAGTAAACAGGTGCAATAGCTTACCTTGAAGATGGATGAAAGGAGGACAGAATTGCACTTTCCACTGCCTCCCGAACCTAATCACCGATGATATGTGGAAGAATTAAAATACGGAGATATAAGCTAAAAAGTCTGTACTGAGAATTTCAGGGAATTCAATCCAAGATTCAAGCTAAAAAACTGAAGTTTACACACTGTAGTTTGAAGATGAAAAATCCTATTTACGTATTGACATTTACAAACTGAGAGCTAAAAATAACTGAAAAATTGAATCAAAATGCAGATTAGACTTACCCATGATCGAAGCATTGGTTCCAGGTTGAGCACAATTCTGTTGATGGAAAGCCCTCCCAATCCCATAATGTTCCTAACAGCACCGCAGAAGAATAAAAAAATTAAAGAAAACCAAATTCAAAACAAAATTATTAGCTTAGAACCCAAAAGGGAAGAAAAAAAAACTCACTTCTTCAGGGTAGCTCTTCTTTTAGGCTCAGGAACCATAACTTCCAAGCTCTCATCACCACCACGATCAGGAACAGGCCTCTTGCTGGGCAACATCATGAAAACCAAGAAAGGAACGAACTTGACAATGACAAAAACAAAGCGAAAACACTTCGAGCATTCAAACACTTTTAACTCCAATCTTCTTCAGCCGGCTTCTATATAAATACTAAAGCAAATAACATTGCTTTCGTTGACTTAAACAAAAAACTCAGATTCACAGAAGATACCAGGAAACTCTTCAAAATCAATATTAAAAAACACGTAATGCCACTGAAGTCAAGAAAATATTGTATTAAAATATAAACCCAAAAAGAAAAAAAAAACCATTAATTTATGCTAATTTTGTTTGGATACTTTCGAGAGTATCAATTAACTTCTTAAATTGTACACGATCTTTCACTGACAGACCAGACTTTAATAAACAGACTAACTTAAAAAACTGCTACAAAATCATTGGGAATTCAATTTTCAAGGGTATAATGATAACGATTAACGAGTGGAACAAGAACAAACGCGTGATCATCATTGACAAGTACATGAAAGGGACAAAAAGTACTACGAAAACGAGTCATCCAATAAAACAGAAAGAAAATGGTGACAAAAAAACACGGTTCGATTGCAACAAAACGCGTGCGTGTCAGAAATTGAAGTGTGTGTAAATCAAAGAAAACTGCTCGGCGTTTACGTAAGACGAAAACATTCTCGTTTTCCACAAAAACCGCGTTGGGTTTAGATATTGACTTTCCAGAATTGAGATGTCATTAGGATTGAAATGGTCACTCTCTTTTTCTCTTCTTACCGACAAGATCTTCGATTTTCGGGTTATATATATATATATATATATATATTTGAGGCTACTGATTTGATTTTAATGGTTGAAATTATGAGTTCCGTATTTCACCAAACATATCGCACAATTGTCAGCAGATTTTGGGTTTTCGAGACAAGTTTGGTAAAGTTTTTTTTTTAATATTTAAAATTAATTTAATATTAAATAAATATTAAATATATTTAACATTTAACAAAAATAGAAATTTGATATTTAATAAAAACTAATAATTAAATATTTAAATCTTATTAATTAAAAATAAATATTTTTTAAACAAATAATGCTTGATCTTAATATATTAGTCGGACTAATAAGCCATCCAATTCGACTTTTTTATCAATGTCTTTTTGATAAATATTCTAAATCTTTAATTTTTGAGCAATTATTGAAATTATTATTAGTAAAGTTTTTTTTTTTTTTATTTTATGAGTTAAATTGTATGATAATACATAGCTCTTATAATTATATTAAAAAATAAGATATGTGATAAATTTTTAATCCACTTATAATAAAATTAAGTGTTCGTCGCGAGCGTATCAAAAATAAATTCTTAATTTTACGCAAAATTATATATCACCTTAGTTATACCCCTTAATTTCTTTTTTTTTTTTTTTTTCAATTTCAGTTAGATCAATGACTCTAAAGACTTGGAATTCTTATTCTTGCTTCTTTTGCAAATAATTTGCCTTCTGGACTTTCTACTAATCACACTTGACCTTGACCACAAGATGAACAACTAGAAATTTTTTAATACAAGAAGCTTATTTATGATAATTTTTTGCTTACTATAATTGTATTCTTTTGAAATTTCCCAAACCTATACTTGAATTACAAGAAAAGAAAAACTATAAAAGGAAAAAGAATCATTAATTGTAAAAGTTAATTCGTTAAATTCCAATAGCTTTGAAAAAAGATACAAATTATTGTATTATATAAATTTAAATTAAAAGTTTTAACTAAAAATTGATTAAATCCAATAAACCCTTATTGTGATCCCTTGAGCAAAACTATATTATCAATCAAAATACAACTGAGAATTGGTAATTCCAAAGTATATGACATGCATGTCTTGTTTTACCTTTTGTTTTTTACTTCCAAGCAAATAATTGAATACAAAATGATAAAATCCTTAGTTCTAAGTAGTCTCAAAACTTTATTTGTAGGCTAAAATTAGATGCTCCAACTTGTTTCATTGTGTCACTTTCACTGGATTTGAGAATTCGCGTATTTATAGCTTAAACTTTTATACGTTTATAATTTATATTATATAAATTTTAAAATATTTCATGTATTTATGTTATGTGCGGACTTTTTTTCATTCATGGTGCTTTATTTTTCCTAAAATGAAATATGATTACTGTTGCTTTTTCCACATCTGAATAAATTTTTTTTTGTCATTTTCAACAACCCTTCATTTTAATTGCTAAACTTAAACAAATGCAAACTCTCTATAATATAATATAATAGTTTTATGAGTTAATATGCTTATGAAACATTTGTTTGTTTTGCTTCAATTTTAGACCATCTTGCATGCATGTTTGAATTTTTCTTCTGTGTTTGTGTTGTGTTGATTATAACAATAATTCTTGGCAAGTTCAAGGCATTTACAGTGTCATTACCTCCATGTGGAAGAATTTTCCGAGAAAAGTTTAGTGGTTCTGAAAACTCCCGGAACTTATGTTCCTAATTTAATATATTGGTATTAAAATATGTGGTGCAGTAAAGGTGAGAACATATGGAAAATTTTCAGGGGATATGAATTCAAAATCAAACTATCCTCTATTAGGAATCTGAGAGGGGAAGCATATTTTATGAGTAAATATGCTTATGAAGCATTTGTTTGTTTTGTTTCAAGTTTAGACCACCTTGCCTGCATGTTTGAATTTTGCTTTTGTGTGCTTTTGTGTTGTGTTGTGTTGATTATCACGATAATTCTTGGCAAGTTCATGGCATTTATAGTCTCACTTCCTCCATGTGGAAGACTTTTCCGAGAAAAATTAAGTGGTTAAGAAAACTCCCGGAAACTTATGTTCCCAATTTAATATATATTAATATATATATATATATAGGTATTAAAGTATGTGGGACAGTTTATAGGTGAGAACATATGGAAAATTTTCAAGAGATATGAATTCAAAATCAAACTGTCCTCTATTACGAATTTGGGAAGGGAAGCATATTCTTCAAAATCTTGTTATATATATATATATATATATAATAATCATAATAATAATCAAAATAAAAGATGAAGGAAATTACGTAAAAGTCTACTAAGAGTCCTTGTACTATAATGAAGGGAATATTTTAATCATGTACTATTGAATTTAATATTTTAGTCCTTATAATTTTAAAATTATAGCAAAAAAGTAAAAATGATTTATGGTATTAAAAAAGTTGTTTAAATATCAATAAAATACTGACGTGCCATGTAATATGAATTTCAAATTTTATATAGAAATAGGCTTTGGTTTAGGGTCAAGTTGAGGTTTTTAATAAAATTTAAAATTTTCACATCACAATGATGCATTATCATTTTTATCAGCATTCAAAAAATTTTTTTAACACCATTAATCGTTTTTCATTATTTGCTATAATTTCAAAAGTACAAAAACTAAAATACTGAATTTATTAGTAGAAAGATTAAAATGCTCGATTAACTATAGTACAGGGACTTTCATTAAACTTTTACCGAAGAATTTATATTTCTAGTCTAGAATAAACAAGGGATAAGTATAATCAATACATAGATAACTAACTTATTACATACGTTCTATACTTAATGTCACAAGTCTTGCTAGCTTAACTTATTTCATAATTTTAAATGTTCTACATATTATAAATTGAACCCCACTCATAGTCTCCTCTTGAGCGCATATATTATATATATATATACCAACTTGACAGGTTTAATAATTCTTTATTTTATAAAATAGAGTCTATGCTAACAACTCAAGCTTTGATATAAGTAGCACCCTTTCTATTTTTTTTTTTTTAACAAAAAATTTGAAGTGTGAGGTTTAATTGTTCTCTCTTTTTAATTTCATCATATGTGCAAAAAGAAGATACAAAGATGATTTTTTTTAATCTTTGGCACAGTAAGGAAAAAAATTTCAAGGTGAAAAGGTTATTATCGTCTTTTTATTAATAATTAAAGATATTAAATTTAAATTTTAAATTAAAAATTCAATAGTTTATCAACAGATCATACAATTGATAAACATTTAAAATTTGAACAGAAATTACCTTATTTCAAGTGGGGAGACGACGTAAGATATTATAATCTCTATTTTTTAATTGAAAGTTTTTTGCAACGATGCCTATTTTTTTATATTGATATACTTAAAATAATTGAAATTCGGATCTTAAAAGATATAAAGATTTTATTAAAAAAAAAATGCACAACCTAAGAATTGAACCAAAAAATTTTCTTTTTTTTTTTTAATAATCCATAAATTATATATATATATATATATATATAAAATTGTGTATATAATTGTGGGTCAGTGAATCTTTAAACCCATCTAAAGCCCAAACGAAGATGTTAAGATGAAAAAGAGAAATTTTCATTTGTTCATTTGGGCCGTTTTGGCAAACATTATTCAGCCCATTACTTCTCCTTTTCTTTTCAACCTAACTTTCATTGTGACTTCAAAATTTTGGAATAAAACAGAAAAAATTAAAATAATATTAAAAAAAAAACTCTTTAATTTTATCATTTTGTTTAATTAAATTTTTATTTTTATTTTATTCAAATAATTATTAATTATTAAATTATTAATATATAAGTTAATTTTTTTAATTTCTATTTAAATAAATTCAATTGCCTCAATTAAACTCCATAAATTTGTAAATATAAACCTTAAAGGATGTATTTTAATCATATATATATATGTATATATCACAAACTCTAAAAAAATAATGCAAATTAAAGGAAGAATTAAAAAGGGAAAAAAAACTTACATTTTATATTGCAAATTTTGATTTTTGTTTACATTTTAGTTTATGTGATGCATGTCTCTTGCATTAATTAGTAGCCATGCACAAGCTTATGGTACTTCTTCTTGATCCATTTATGGCCTTTCTTTAAGGAATCCTTGATCTTCCCTTCAAGGGCATACATCTTATACTTGGTAAGTCTCCTCTTCCTTTTCATCTTTGGTTCATTCCACCATGACTTGATTGATATAGACGACGAAGATGACGACGATTTGTTCTTCTTCTTATCAATCTGTTTTTGATGGTCGAACGGGGAAGGATCAAATGATGGTTGAGGTCGGCTGAAGTAAACTTTGTTTACGTATTTTAGCATGTTGGCATCGGTGATTTGAAGGTTCCGGCTGCTGCTACCGCCGCCTTCAACGCGGACTTCCCGGTCGGAGGACGACTGGAAATCTCCCATCTTCGATGCGCTTCCTCCCTCCCTCCTTCCTTCCTTTCCTTCTCTTTCTTTTCTTCTTTTGAAGCTTTTAGATGGGAGAGGGGAAAGGATGGGCAAAAGAATGGAAGTCCTTTCATTACGGTCAAGAAAGGTGGAGAAATGAAAGGTTAGCTCTTTTGGTTGGACAAGTGTTCGATGGCATTGAGACATTAGCTAAGATCATAACTATTTGGGCTTCAATTCTGGTTATTGGTTTAAGGTCCAAAAACATAATTATTTAGCCGATGTATCCACGCATTTGGTTCACTTATTCTGAATTTTCCACCTTTTTAAATAAAGATACGAATTGATATATAGTTAAGTAAACGAAACATTTTTGTTTGTAAGTTATTCGAGTTTTATTTAAAAAAATTAAATTTAGTATGATCATCGTAATTTAAGCAGTTTGAATAATCGAATGAACTAAGTTTATCTTAATGCTTAATTCTAACTCAAATATAAATAATCGAATTTAAAATTAATTTTTTATTAGATAAACAAGTTGAACTAAGCATAATCGAATGATCTTAGATAATTTGACTTTTTTTTAATTGAACTTAAACTTTAAAAGTAAAACTCCATAAATTTGAGTTAAACTTCAAGTTGCTTACGACTTGAATTCAATTCAACTTAATTAAATAAGTACGGCTGTGTTTTTATACGTTCGAAGAAGAAGTTCATTTTGAACTACGCTTATTGCTTGCCGACCTAGTGTTTTCTATCATCCAAAACCATAAATATTGCATCTTAACCATACATGGGATTAGGCAACTTGCATGTTTAATTAGCTTTGACTGACCAAACTTTGGTTGTCAAATTGTCATTCACGTATGTGATATTGAATAATGATGAATGTGATCCCTTGCTTATCCATCTTCTTTTCTTTTTATTTTTTTTTCTCTTTAAACCTTGAAATTTTAATATATATATATATATATATATATCTTGCGAGTTTTCTTTCTAAGAAGTTAATTTTACCTTTTAATTTCCCGATAAACCATCAAATTAAAATATTCAAAGTATGGGTTAAAGAATTCATAACAATGAATTTTTTTTTTCTTTTACGAAGAATGTTATAGTTTTAAAATAAAAAAAAAATTATATATATTAAAATATAAATCTTAAACATATTAAATTAAAGAAAAAGAAGCTCATGTTGTTGAGCCTTGATTGGTCAATGGTTGCTTAAATTTCTCCCATGGCAGGCTTGGCCACAGAATACTACATATATTCTTCTTTCTTGGGTAAAGGTAAAAACTGGAAAGTGACTGAGTTTCTGAAATGTTTACAGATAAGATATTTCTGATTAATTTAAAGGGAAATGTTAATCATGATTAGAATCTTAATCCTAATACAAATTAGCATGTTACTCCTTCTAACCCTTAATTTTATCATACTAGTAATATTAAGTCAACAGTTTATTCTAGCAATAATTAATTATTAATTAGGATATAGGAAGCACTGCAGTATAGGTGCAGGACCTCAGCCTTGGGGCAGCTGCCTCAAAATTAGTATCCTATGAAGGTGCAGCTGTAGTTTTGTTCTTAAATGGTGCATCCATGCTTTAAAAATATATATTGACTCTCCATACAAAGAAAATTGATTAAAATTTTAAATAAAAATTTTGAATTATTTTATTTTTTAAAATAAATTTAAAATTAAATTTTTTTTTGGATAAAATGATAAATTTTTAATTTTTTTATTATTTTAGTTAACAAAGTTTAATAGACTTTTAATTTAACATTGTACTAATATATTTTGTAGTTTAATTCATTTATTTATTTATTTGTTACCATTGGCTCCTTTCTGCTAGCCACTTGGATCCCTACTCTTCTCTCAATCTCAATGCTTATCCTTTTTAATTCTTTTAATGTAGCAGGAAGTTTTTTAGGCTACAAGTTGAGGCATTCAACTCCCACTCACACTTATGGGCAGGGTATTATAAATCAAGTTGGCAGCCATTGGCATTGACTTTTTAGTTTTGGGTGAAATTTTGAATTTTGAATTTTTTTTTTTTTTGAAAGGAATTCAATGTCAATTGAAATATACTTTCCTTAACAAGGCTACATTCATGGTTGTGCATGCATTAGCAAGACAATTTAAGTTGGCAGGCCAGATTCATGGTTGTGCATTGGCTAATTTGAGCTCATAGAGTATGTTAAAATATCTTTAAATGAGTGGTCTACAATCCAAGATTGACATTTATTTAATCCAAGAAATATTATTAAAGTTTACACTTCTAAATCTCGACCCATTATATAACTAGACATATTTTTATAGTTTGAATTACTGAAATTCACGGTTGCCACGCCAAAAATTCATTTCGTAGGGGCCATGAAAAATAAAATAAGAGTTAAAACATTGATTTTTTTTTTTTAAAAGACCCTTTAACATAGGATGAGATTACAATTAAGATTATTTTTTATAGTTAGATTTATTGAATAATACTTTTGAAGAGCAATTCTACGTTAAATTTGATTTTTAAAAATATATAATCTTTTTTTTAAGAAAAGTGATAATAATATAATGTTCAAATAATATTAAATTTTTAATTTTAATAATTAAAATCATAACCGTTTAACTTTAGGTAGAAAAAAGAAATGAAAACGGCAAGAATTTTCTTTGGCAAGATTATCAATCAAATTGACGGGCATCATTCATTAGAAGTTGGGCTAGAGTGAGTAATTAGATTAGATGAGATCTAGGTTCTAGACTTATAATTTAATTAATCATTAAAAAGGGTTTGCTCTCTATTACGATGTTATGTAACTTGGGAAATTAATAAATTAGGAAAATCATTAAATTCACAATTTGGTACGGACAAATGTGAAGGCTAGATTGACATTTTGGGTATTTGACAACAATAAAGCACCTCCATATAAACCACATAGATGAACAAATCTGAAACACATCGCCACTTTCTTTCTCATTTCTATCTTATTATTTACAATAGAGAACTCTTTCTCACAGTCTTCCTCACTTCTCCCGTCAATCACCACTCAACTTTGGTCACCCAAAAAAATGAAGTTTCAAACCCCAAACAACAATGTATCGAACCAAATCTCAAACTCAAACATAGAAACAGAAATAGGAATGACCCCAAATGGCCAAAGCTTAGGTCCCCATGAGCCCCAAGTTTTCCCTGAAGAGTATGATAGCAGCTGCTCCACACCCTATGTTAGTGCTCCTTCAAGCCCTGGCCGGGCACCTGGACCAGGACCAGGGTCCATCAATGGTGGGTTCTTTTATAGTGCACCAGCTAGCCCTATGCACTTTGCAATGACCTCAGTAGCTTCAATGGTATCATCAACCCAACCATCCTCTCCTGATAACTCAGTGCCTCTTGGTTTTGAGTTTGAGTTCTCTGGAAGATTTGGGTCATCAGGGTCAGGTCAAACAGGATCTATGAGCTCAGCTGATGAACTTTTCTTGAATGGACAGATCAGACCTATGAAGCTATCCACCCATTTGGAAAGGCCTCAGGTTTTGGCTCCTTTGCTGGATCTTGAACATGAAGACGATGAAGAAAATGAAGAAGTTGTTGATAACAAAGTAAGAGGCAGAGACCAGAGGCTAAGGGCTAAGTCTTTAAGGAGAAGAACAAGATCCATGTCCCCTTTAAGAAATGCTACTTTTGCAGCTCTCAATCTCGATGACAAAAACATGTGCTTGGATAAAGTTTCAGATAAGAAGGCTGACAGCAGCAAGAACGATGACCAGGAGATGTATAATGAAACAAGTGCTTCGATGTCAGCTTCTTCTTCCAGGTCTTCTTCCGCTGGAAGAAGCTCAAAGAGATGGGTTTTCTTGAAGGATTTCCTAAGGAGCAAAAGTGAAGGAAGAAGCAACAATAAGTTCTGGTCAACTATTTCATTCTCTCCGACAAAAGAAAAGAAACAAGCAAGCAAAACCAGTGCTATGATTCAGCAGTCTAAAGAGAAGCTAAGCAATGTGTCAAGTGGGGGATCCGAGAATCAAAGAAGCAGTAAGAATAAGCCCGTGAATGGGATAGGGAAGAGGAGGGCTCGGCCGCCATCACCACATGAGTTGCATTACACAGCAAATAGAGCACAAGCTGAAGAAATGAGGAAGAAGACTTTTTTGCCTTACAAACAAGGCTTGTTCGGGTGCTTGAGTTTTAGTTCAAAAGGTTATGGTGCCATGAATGGCTTCGCTAGAGCTTTGAATCCTGTTTCCTCCAGTTAAATCCAGTTAATTAGGGGTACGAAATGAAAGAAATTGTATAGAAATATATTTCTTATTTTTTTTAACTTCAAATTTTCCTTGAGAAAATTTTAAGATCATAGTATAAGTGTATTTTTACAGTTAGATATTCTCTTTTGTTCTAACGGAGAAGCAATTCCCTCAGAATTAGAAATTATGAGGGTTAATTAATATACTTAGACCCAGTTGTGTTGCATAACAGTGTAAAACAATGTCCAATATTTCCATGTATTACGCAGTGTCTCTTGTACTTCTTTTTTCATAAAGTTTTATCAATAAGAACATTCATCCACTCCTTAGATCTAGCTTCGGAGAAAAAAAAAAAGCTCGTAAATTTTAAATTTATTAAATATTATTTTTAAAAAATTATTATATAAATTAATTAAATTAAACATTCTAACCTTCTTGTGTTGATAAGAAATTTTACAATTTTTTCTTAATTTTCCAACGAGTATAAATCTGTCGTTGCTGAAAAATCAATAATTAGAGCAGTACTTGCCATTGTTGATGGCAGTTGTAAAATTTTGAAGTGAGTTTATAAAGGTGAAGAGGCTTCAGGTTCTTATTGAGAAATATAACACTGTTTGCTGTTAAATTAATGAAACAACAATATCAAACACATGGTTCGGTTAGGGGTCTGAAGTCTCAAGTAGTTCCTCGGCTGCAATTCGTTGGCAGATGCCCAATTGTTTAACCCACATTAGCACTAGCACATGAGGATGCTCCCCCTCCCCCCCCTCCCCACAAGAACTGAGCCCACAATCGAAATTAAAACTCTGGAAATTTTTGTTTGTTTCATCTTTGGTTCAACCATAGTGACGCAAATGCACATTCTGTTTTTATATTTTGCATGATATCATATGCGTTTGTTGGGATTTTGGAAAGATATGAAGACATCAACAATGATATTTGCTACTCTATTTACTTGATTTGCTGCAAGATAACATTAGGATTTTTTGGTTTTATTTTATAAAGAAAACTACTTTTATTATTATTATTATTATTATCATTTGCACCAATGGGGTATATTAATCAGATCTAGAAGAAGAAATTATTAGATATGGAAATGATTTTCATGTTTTCTAACATGTTATTACCCTTTATCAAATCTTTTTTTTAATGAAATTGATCAACTATCTATCTACCAGTTATGCATAGAAAACAAACTTGATTAATAATGTCTTTTGAGATAAGAAGAATGGGTTAAAATTAAACGAAAAATTATGGTTAGAAAATTTTGCAATGTGGCCTGTTGTCTGGTAGATGTTGACATAAAATGTAATCATGAGAAAGGGACATAAAGGAGTTGGAGATTATGTGACATTGACTTGATTTTGATAGTGTTTCTGATTCCAAACAATTGATTAATCTCTTTTTGGCTTCTTCTATCTGGGTTTTCATTTTTTTTACTTTCTTAATTTATGAATTGTGATCATCATATTCATTGCACTCCATTGAAAACTCCAAAAAATGTTCACGAACAAGCTTGCTCTGCCTTTCCCAATATCCAACATCATGTCCCTTATTATTGGTTTTCTAGATAAGCTTGGTTGATAACCGGTGATTTAAGACCACAAAGCCAAGCTGTTGATGAAACAGAAGGAAAAGATATCAAAATTATTAGACGGAAATATCAGATGAGAAGATAAATCAGGTCCCAACTCCAGCATTAGAAATTTGCATTCTGTGGGGGACATTTGAACTGTTAATTGTAGCCTAATCCGTGATAGAGCAAATAGTAGCAAAATCACATCAAACAAGGTCCCCTAAACAGGCCCCAACTACTGCATTATTGTGGACTGGACAGGCTTTTTATATAGTTTCTCGGTTATCCCAAGAATCATTTTGATTAAACTAGTTATGGGCGTTTTTCTTTCTTGCTTCTACCTTTAAATTCTGTGGCCCCATTTCTAACTCTGAAATTACCTTTGACTATTACATTTCATCTTTTCGAGCAAACACCCTAAACAAGTTAGTATTGGGGAAAACTATGTAGATGATTTGTTGGAATGGTGCGCCCATAATAGGTACAATCTAACTAAGTCGCACATGTTTCCAACATGTTGTGAAAGTTGGCAGTTCACTTGAAACTAGTTAAAAGCAGTAAGAACTTCCCTTTCCTACGGATAATTTTCTGCAGTAAAAGGAAGGAGACATAGGCCGTGCAGTATTTGCACAATTTCCCATTTGTAATCTTGTTCTTGATTAATGAATCAAATCGATTCTTTGTCAAAAGATCTTGTAATTTTTTTTTTTTAGCATTTTTTTATATATTCTACAATCGTATTTTAAGTTAAAATCGGAAAAAAAAAATCCCCTAACAAGAAAATAGGCCCGAGGGAAAAGTCACAATCACAGCTTATCCCAAAACCAAGTGGCTATGGAGATGCAGGCACCTATTTGTCTGTTTTTAACAACAGAATAATAATCGATCACATGAATAACCGTCATTGGGTGGCCTAGGAGCCAGTGGCCATGGACGTGGGCCAAAAGTGTTACAGCCTTTGCCCCCTTCGAATGGACTTTTACAGCCACACAACTCATTCCTCTGACAGCCTTCATTCAGATTCATCAGAGTTCCCGGATGACCCGGTCTTCTGTCTCTCCTTCAATCCTGGTTCTACGATCGATCGACGCACAAGTTACCAGTTTCTATTGCAGTGTTTTTTTTCCATAATCGAACATCACTAATCAAACCCAGAATAACTAGGCCTGGGGCTGAGGCTAAGAGAATAAACTATTATCAGGAAGTCCAGCCAGTGGAACCTCAGCTAATAAACTATTATCAGGAAGTCCAACCACTGGAACCTCAGCTAATAAACTATCATCAGGAAGTCCAGCCAGTGGAACCTCAGCTAGGGAGCCTTTAAATTGCCCGAGCTCATACAGGAAACAAGAGTTTGATCTTTTGGTTTCTAAGGGGGGAAAAGAAAAAGCATTACATCATGTCTAGAGTGAATTGTAAAAGGAAAATGCTCTTACATCAGAAACTTTAGGATCCTGACATTGACACATATGAGTGAAACAGATCAGGCAATGATATAGATAGGATTTTCTTCTTGAGACTGAATTTCCATATTTCCATCTGTCTTGACTTGGTTAATTGAGTGCCATCCAAAACAACAATAGAATGAGAATGCTTAGGTTTTAAGTCCATCTTGGAATACTGTTGAGGAACAACTACACTCTGCAACCAAATATTTCAATTTGGATAATTAATGTAAAGACAATAATCGCATATTTTTACAAAAGAAGTCACGTATTGAAAATAAGAAAAAGTGGTGCTAAGATTTGAATTCTAAATTTACTAGATGCCTTCTCTTAAAGAATATGAAGTAATTGGACCAACTTAAAACATCCTCGAACATGTATAGGTATCCTCGATATAAAACTCATACGTCCACTGTGCTAACTAATTTCAACATCTTTTTATATTTCTTAAGGCATAATCATTGCAAAAACTTATGTATTTAAACTCTGTTGCCTAGTCTCACATTTGCTTCATTCATTTGATTTAGTTTTTTTTTTTTTATTTTTTTTAAATAATTGATCCAATGTAAATTTACTTATAGGTCGGATTACATATTAAACTTTAGGATGATTCTCGATAAGAATTTTAAGCCTGAACTTGAATTATTATTCTATTAATAAAATCATCTTTTAATTTAATTTTAAAATATATTTAAAATATTAGCATAATAATAATTTTCTCTTTTTTATGTTTTAATAATTTTAAAATAGTGAGTGGGCTTATTCAAGCCTTCATATATGAATCCAATCGGGCTTCGAGTAAGGATTTGAAAATGCCTACTGAATTTGACTCCGCCCACGACACCTTTAATCGATAAAAGCTGAAAATATGAATCTTACAGAGAGTATGATGCCCCTTTGCAAAGTTAAAACGGCAGCGGGTTGCAACGTTTTAACGAGCAAAGAGCGGAATCCAAATCCTTTCTTCAACCCCTTCTGCACGCGAGTTAGGGGATTATTAAATTCCGCTTAGCGTTTAGGGTTTTGATTCCTATTTCTCCCAACAATTTCGAATTAATCTAAGCCAATTAATTCTTCCTTTTCTGTATAATAATCAAATCGATGGCTACAAGCAATAACGTAAGAACAAAGTTTCTTTCAAAGTATGTTAATTTTGTTCTACTTAAAATTTCACATTTTTTAGCTATGCAGTGTATTTTGCGCTATATTTGGTGCAGGCTCTTGGTGTTGATAATACCTTCAGAAAGAAATTCGATCGAGAAGAATATTTAGAACGCGCTCGAGAGCGCGAGAAACAGGTCTGCTATCAAATCCCCCCTTTTTATTTTTTTTTTGAATACTTGATCAACCTATTTTGCTGTTAGTATTTGATTAATTTATTATGCTGATTTTCTTTTTGAAAAAATTGATATTGATTCAGGAAGCAGAAGGGCGAAGTAAATCCAAAGGTGAGTGATTTTTTTAATCTGATTAGCTTCTTAATTGTTAGCATTTATGTTTGAATTTAAGAAATTGAATTTGCATAGAAAATTGAATATATGTGCAGCAAAAGGCCCTCCAGTGCAAAGGAAACCCCTGAAGCACAGGGATTATGAAGTTGATCTCGAGTCACGTTTGGGTAAAACTCAGGTTAGTATAATTGCTTGGATTGAACTTAATCTTAATTCAAAATTCTCGATTATATTGAACCATCTGGTTTAAATACCTACATTTTGCAGGTTGTTACTCCAGTTGCACCTTTAAGTCAGCAGGTAATTTCTTGTCATCTTCTTGTTATTTGAACTTATTTTACTACGTTATTTTCGAGGTGTCTGATGTTCATTGTTGATTGCAAATTGCATTTCTCGAAACTGGTCGATTTTCATTGATTCATTTAGCCCATAGGGAACACAACTTTTGCTCTGAAGCATTGTGGTTTTCTTTAATCAGAATTTTTATTGGCTCTGTCAAGACTTTGTTACTTTAGGAGCAAACTCATGTCAACCTGATTTTCAAATAGACTTGTTTTTATTTCAACCTGATGGAGATGTTACATGTTTGTCAACTTATTGAATAATGCTTTAGGAGGGTACTGAAGAAACATTAGTATGTTAGCATTGGCATATGAATGAATGTTTGATCTTTCAGCAGGGTATGTAGTTCTGCATTAATGAATGTTTCATTTAGTTATTTTTGAACAAAGGACAGAAAATAGAAGCAGCCTAGTGGCAAAAATATTGTGCTTTCTGATTTTTATCACTTTCTGATTTTTGCAAACTTTTTATTTGCTGTGGTGATTAGACATGTGTATTAAATTGGTTCTTTGCAGGCTGGATACTATTGCTCAGTTTGCGAGTGCGTGGTAAAAGATTCTGCAAACTACTTGGATCATATCAATGGGAAGAAACGTATGTGGTATTCTAGAGATTCTTGTTTTATCATCTTATGGGTATGTTTTGACATATACAGACATGCACATTAGTTTTCCGCTAATCTAATTGCCCACTTTGCTTTTTCAGATCAAAGAGCTTTAGGTATGTCCATGCGAGTAGAACGGGCAACCCTTAAGCAGGTACTTAGTTGGAGAGCTTAATGTGCTTTTTAAACACTTGATTGGTTTAAGTTCTTGACTTTAGAAGCTTGTTATCTAGCAAAAGTTGTCGTATTCTTTATTTTGAGATTTTAATATTAGATATAAATTAGTAACGTGTAGAAAATGCAGCCTAATAAATGCATACATCCTTTGGAGTGACCAGGGTAAGAGTTTACTAATCTTAGGATCAAAATGCTGGTTGATTGGTGCTTCTATTAAATCTATAAATAGAGGAAAAGGCTATGTTTCCTTCTCTGAAACAGAGAGGACCATGCAAAAAAATTTATTATATTTCGAGCTAATCAAAAATGAAATCTGTGGCATATGAATTGTAGAGGCCAAAGAGCTTTGACCTTGCACATAGTCAATTTCCTATTAACTTCCTTGCTTTCTGAATGAAGGTTCAGGAGCGATTTGAACAATTAAAAAAGCGAAAAGCCCCTGGTAGCTTCTCAGAGCAAGGTAGGCATCTTGGTTCCCAACTAGTTGGAATTTGATTGTAGCTGAGTTCAAGCTAATTGATGTCTCTACTCCATCTTGTTTTTTGTAGATCTTGATGAACGGATCATGAAACAGCAGGAAGAAGAGGAAGAGCGAAAGCGCCAACGACGAGAAAGAAAGAAAGAGAAAAAGGTCAGTAGTTCGGTTTGATAATTACTCAGTTGTTGTTTGAAATGCTCATTAGTAAGCACGCATTTTCAGCTCCAAGCTGTTGCCTACAGCCTCTATTTACTTCTCAAAGTAAGGATTGATTGTTGATTTTTCTGGCTTTCAGAAAGAGAAGGCAGCTGAAGAGGAACCTGAAATTGATCCTGACGTGGCGGCTATGATGGGATTTGGCGGTTTCCGATCATCTAAAAAATGATCACGTTTGTTTATGTAACATTACTGTGTTCTTATATGATAGGCAACTCTATGACTTGTAAGGTTTTCCAATGTTCTTTTGTAGCGATATTCAGAAAGGAAAGAAAAGTAAAAAATTGGTTGACATACTTCATTCATATTCCAGGTTCCGAGTGTTGGAACATTCTCTATGTAGTGCTTTAAGATTGGATCGTTTTGTTTCAATTCAATGTTGTAACCTTCAGTTTATCCGTCATCCCCTTGAGCTTTAAAGCAGAGTGTTTCAGCGTTTCCCTTAGACATAATGAGCAGGGTTCCGTGCAGCTGGAGCGGAAGATCCTCCACCTCCTTTGTGGCCAGAAAACCTGAAAAAACCTCTGAGAAATCCATGCCCATTCCCTCCGTCAATGCCTTCACGAACCAAGATTCATTTCCTCCGTCAATGTCTTAACCAATCCAATTAAATCCTTTAAGATTTTGTCTCTGTTTGTGATCACCGGAACAAAATGGACTATGCAAATCTTGTTTTTTTTGAGACCCGTAGCCCCAACATTTTTGCTTTTTGACTCTATGATCAAAGGGTGCTCTCTTAATGGTCCATCTGAAGAAGCTATTGCCTTGTTTAAAAACTCACTGGATCAGAAAAGGGCAAGAGTTGGTTGCTTCAATGAGCGAAAAGTACTCTATTGATCCTAAAGTTGAGCATCATGAATGCATGGTTGATCTCCTTGCACGCAATGGATGCTTGAGAATGGCTCATAACCTGATTAGAAGCATGCATGTGTACTCTGATGCCACTTTTTTGGGGTTCTTTGCTCAGTGCTTGCCCCACTTATGGTGAATTAGAGCTTGTAGAACTTGCTGTTAAAGAGCTTATGGATCTTGAACCATGGAATTCAGGTAATTATATACCGTCATTAAATATTTATCCGGAATAAGGGAATGGGATGAAGTAGAGAAAAGAAAAGAGTATTGATGAGGGAAAAGAGTGTTAAGAAAGCAGTGGGACAAAGCATAACGAGGTGGTTTACTCAAAGTCAAATGACCTATAATTCTTTTTGGATGAAAAATATATAATTTTAGGTTAAAAGCCCTGAAATATAAAATTTTACTCTTTGTTTATTTATACATAGGAAAGCCATTCCTAGGGCCGGCCTAGCTCCAGAATACTATGTTATTGCCTCAACAGAAACCCTAATCAATGGCCTTTCACAGCAGGGAAACAAAGAGCCAAAGTATGGAGATCATGGTGGAGAAAGATGAGGACAGGATCAGCAGCTTACCTGACGATGTTCGTTCTCACATTCTGTCCTTTGTGGAACTAAGGGAGGCCGTGAGAACCTTAGTTTTGTCGAAAAGATGGGAAAAGGTTTGGACTTCGATTCATCATATCAACTTGGATAACCAATCATGTGTAAGAGAGTTCCACCCAGATTTGTCTCAGGAAGAAGAGAACAAACGAAGAACCAGCTTCATTAATTTCGTTAATGGGATTTTAACTGGCAACAATAGGATATTGTCCATGACGAGCTTTTGTCTTTGGTATTATTTTGGTTGGCCAGAACATACTATTCATCAAGAAATTCCATATCTTATCAAATGGATTGCTGCTGCAATTACACCCAGTATTGAGAAGTTTGATTTTTGTATAGCAGTTCGTTGTATGTTCCCATCTATCAAGATGACTCGTACCCTTTACGAATGCCAAAAGCTGGTAATCCTGAAATTACATTCCTTGTTTTCCAATATGATTTATCTGGATGTTCCTGAAACAGTCTGCCTTCCATGTCTTGAGAAACTCCATCTTGCTAATGTAAAATTCAAGGATGACAACTCATTGAAGAAGCTTTTATCAGGCTGCCCGGTTCTCGAAGAACTATACATGAATGAAACTGAATCATCAGATGTTGGTTGTGAAAAACGTAACTTGTTTGTTTTCTCACCTTCATTGAAGATCCTAAGATTGGAAGATCCGATATGTTCTCATGGGTTTGGTAGTTGTTATGTTGTTGAAGCCCCAAAACTTGAATATCTTGAAATAGTGGAACATTGTCTTTTGGGTTTTAACATGACTGCTTCACCCTCTTTAGTTTCAGCTGTTTTAGACATTTGTACATGTTCACATAGCTCTTTATCAGTCATTGGGCTTTTCCAAGGCATCTCCAATGTTCAGAATCTTGAATTATCCACTCATAAAACAATTGTAAGTTCTTTTTCCCTTTAGAAGAAAGGAAAAAAAAAAAAAACACGGCTTTGCTGATTGTATAATGCATGTCAACATCATTAGCATTGATTCATCTGTGATAAGGTACTTATTGTATTTAATTACCTACAAGATAAGTTCTTTATCTTCTGTGAAGTAGGATTTTTTTTGACGCTTGTAGAGAGCATTCTTTAGAGACTTAAAAATTCCTGAAAACACAAGATACTGTACTTCATTCTTCACAATTTTTGTTTGTGACAATTGTTGCAGATGCTTAAGTATGAGCTTGATAATTTACCTGAGTTCGGCAATTTGATCCATTTGAAAATAGGACGATGCAAAAGTAGGCATATCATTCCTTGCATTCTTCAACATTCACCTCATTTGAAACATCTAATCTTTGATGAGGTAAGTTGAGTTGGGATAATTTCATGATTGATCACTTGGAATGAGTTAATAGTTTTTCCTTTGACTAGTTTCTCTTCATGTATATTTTGTCTCCTTCCTTCCTACTCAGGGTCTTTTCAGCTCTAAATCATTCATTTGGAGCCCACCAGATTGGGTCCCTAAGTGTTTGACAATGCAACTTGAGATGATAGAAATTGTTTCACTAGTTGGGAGGAATGAAGAAGAAGCTATGAAAATGATTGAATATCTTCTGGGTAAGGGAAGGCTGTTGAAAAAGATGGCTATAACTTCATTTCCAGATAAGAAAGTTGTCAACAAGTTGATGGGGTTCTCAAAGGCCTCGATTGGATGCCAGATTGAGTTTTCCACATTTCCTGTTATGTTATAATAATAATAATAATAATAATAAAACAATTGTTAAACGAGTATTCAACAAGTGCTTGTTAAGGAAATATTCAGGAAAATATTTTCACATTTCTTGTAAAAAGTTGGCCTTTCTCATACATTGAGTGGAAATATTTTATTCTGAATAAAAATCTTAAAGACTAGTCAATAAATTTAATGATAATTTTATTCTTCTTTAGGATGATGAATGATCCATTTTGTTGTTATATTAATTGAAATAGTATACATTTCTTTATTCTGATATATATATATATATATATATATATATATACACACACTATGTTCAATTCTCCAAGCTCCACGAATAGAGCTTGCAGAATTCGCTTACCATATTTGAAGTATATATACATATACGCATGCATTCGAGTATTGGACTAAGGGATTAGACTCGAAGGAAGAATACGTGCCCTTAGATATAAGGGTTGTAACATGCCTTGCTCATGCAGGCTTGATTCATCGAGAAAAGCCCAAAGTTTGGCCTCAATGAGCCGAAATTACCATATTTAATCATATAACATAACTTTGAGCCTTATTGATGCATTGCATGTTTGATCTCCTTGCTTTAGGTTTATGCATTAAGCCTCGTATTGTATTATCTAATAGCTACTTGTATGCAATAATGTACTATAGCAGGCTTTGGATTTAGGTTTGTAACATGAAATCTATGCTAATTTTATTGTCAACTGTCCAACTCAAGTAACAAAATCTTCTTCGTCCTCCATTGATATATCACATTTTCAAAAAGAAAAAAAAAAAGAGAAAGTTATACCTTTATCACTCCTAAATCAATATATGATTAGGATGACTAGGCAACAATGGACGATGAAGAGATAACTAAATCAAAAGTATCACGACTCTAAATTAACATTAGCGCCCAAATCATCAATCACAATAAATCATCAATTACTTGTACGTCTCATCGTATCGTATAGGGGAGGCATGTTTACCAATTCAAACAAAAATTGAATGAAAAAAAAATGAAGGGATAAGAAAGGGCCAAGGTGGAGTAACCGGGGTTTGAAACACCTTAAACAACGATTTCTGAATGTGTTCCATCCAACTAAATTCAGTATTAAAAAAAAAAAACATTAAAAAAGAAAGCATATCTAAATTTCATGTAGCGACCTACTTAATGTATTGAGAAACCCACTTGAAGCCATCTCCATAACCCATCTTACGAACAATGCTACACATGAATACCTCAAGGGGACGAACGTTTGAGTCTCCCAAGTTGACCTTACCCTTGCCTGTGGTGAAATTGGTCAGGCCAAGGTGATAACGTAACTCATCTTCTGAGGCAGCATATGGTATATCGATCTTGTTGCCCAAGATGAGGAATGGAACACTAGCCAAAGCTTCATCCGAGAGGAGAGCATCCAACTCCTTTTTTGACTCAGCAAACCTCTCCTTGTCATACGCATCCACCAGGTAAACAACTGCATCCACCTACAAACAAATTTTATATCGGTTTACATGCACTCCGGAGAAAATGATGAGAAACAATCAGGTAATCATGCTCTCCTTCATAACATGATCATGCTCTCCTTCATAACATGACACTGGTAACAACAGAACATCCAGAAACTTGCAGGAATCTATTGTACACAAGTTCAGCCCAATGAAGAACCACAGTGCACATAATTACTGAAGACTGAAGCAAAAAGAGAATTCTTTTTTTCTTTTAACAATGTCCCTACACCGAAATCTTCATATTGTTACTTAACTAGCTTAGAATGCAAATGTATCTTGTAGTAAGGTATTATCATATCAACTTTTTTAAAATTTAAGGTGCTATCAGCTAACTCCCATCCTTAATCTTTGCCCCTTATGAATCAGATAATTACAACCATCATTATCTGAGATTACAGAGGCACACTCAAAAAAGGCGAGGACAAAACACTCTTGCAATCATATAGAAGCTCAAGCGGAATAGCAAAGAAGAAAAGTAACCTACCTACCAGATGCTTATTACTCTTAAATTTTAAAATCCCCAATTATGCAATGCAACAAACTTTACCATAGTTTACCATACTTGAATAATAGCTAGCTAATGCGCTTTAGAATTTATTACCTAATGTTCAATTCATAAAGGGCTAACATATCAAATGACGAAATCTATCCTCCACATGATGAATAAATACTTATTTATATATACATATATATATATATATATATATATATATCAAATAGCAACTAAGATTTGCAAGAGAAGTACACAGTTTTTGTACGAAAACAGCATATAATCAGGTTCACATGGATTTGAAGGTAAAAGAAATGCACCTTAGCGTAGTAATCTTTCCAAACTCTTCGAGCAACCTGATGGCCTCCCAAATCAAAAGCTTTAAACTTGATTTTCCCAATACTCAATTCCTCTGATGTAGGATGCTGTGTTGGCTGATGCTGAACTAACCTCTGCAAAATCCCATTAGCAACAACACCCATTAAAAAACAACTTTGAATCAACTTATTATTGGAAAAAGCAATGAAGATAATCTCTACAAAATGCCGTCAATACTACAAGAGTAGAACAACATTAGATAGCAGTAATCTTGGTTAAACGTTTAACAGCATTCAAATCATTGTTAGATCAGAAATATAAGAAAGAAAAACCAACAATACTAACACAAATCTAATTCCCTACATTGTAAAGTGATATGATTTACCAATAATCATTTAGCAACCATCAAACAATAGTAATATTAATAATTTAAAATAAATAAATAAATGGGTGAATTATGAAAATACCTCATCTTTGAGCATGTGAAGCAGCGTGGTTTTGCCGGCATTATCAAGCCCTAAAAACAAGATCTTGGCCTCTTTTTGCCACAAACCAAGGGAAGCAAGAATCCCATAGAACCAATCGAACAAAAACATGATTTAGATTTTCTTTCCTCCACTAAAAACAATTATAACCACGAAAGAAAATTGAATCTTCTTCGGTCAAAGTAAATCAAAATCTAAATCTAAAGGGAGACAGCAATGTTTGGTTGGAGAGTAGGTGGGTGTATAAGAGAGGGTGACTTCACGAGGTTTGAATACGTGAGTTGTTCGGACCAATCACGCGCATTAGATAGCGAGGGTAGTTGGGGGAAGACGGATCAATCTGGGCCGTTCCTTTTCTTGAAAATTAACGGATCCACTTATTTTTGTTCTGCTTTTCGTCTTTGTCGGACACAGAAAGTGCTTTGTTGGGCCTCTCTTTTATTGGGCTTCGTATTCTACAGCCCTAATTTCCGCTGATGGATATTGCTTACAGGTTAAGCATAGAAAGAATGCCTGGGAATGTTCAATTGGCACTATACAAGCCTATACCAGAAAACTCTATCCTGCTTGTGCCTGAGCATTTCCTATACAACAGCAGCTTTGTAATCAGGACCAGACGAGCACGAGCTCATCCTGCCCCTTTGCAAATCCATAATCTTTGAAACCAAGTCCCTCAAAGAGTTTTTTTTCCAAATCCAACTTAGACACAGAGCAATAGAATTTGCATTGCATCTCTCATTTTCAGTATAAAAAGATTGACCCAAGCCACCCAGAATGAAACCAGCTTGAGACATAATTTGCCATTGGTTTCTTATGATACATGCCTTGCTCCAGGTCACAAGATCCTTAAAGCCAAACACCCCCCCCCTCAGATTTAGGATGGCAAATAGAATACCAGCTTACCCTAGCTCCTCTGGCATTACCATCCCCTCCTTTTCCATAGAAATGAATTGCAAAGTTGAGAAACTTTCTTCAGGACCTTTGATGGGAGTAAGAGATTCCTGCACCAAAAGTTTTGAATACTAAAAATAACTGACTGAATAAGCTGTAACCTAATTGAAAATGAGAAGTGTTTAACTATCAAGCTTTGAATTCTTTGCGTAATTTTATCTAACCAGAGGAAGGTAGTCCTCCACAAGTTTTCTTGTCACCAATTGTACTCCACGGTACCTCATTGGTAATGTGCCAGGCTTTAGGCCAGTGCTCTCCACTAGGCTCTGCAGCTCTGCTTGGCTAATACCAGTGCTAAAAGAGCTCACTCTTGGAGCATTCATTTGCAGCCTCGAAAGTGGATAAAAAAGATCTCCAGTGTTTTGGTGATAGCCACAGGAGATTTAAATAAGCTTGAGTTTATACTTAATCATGTTTTTAAGTGATATTTGTAAAACATGAACTTTATCATATAAACTAGATATACTTAAAAAATTCTTATACAAGACTTTATTTTATTTTATTTTATTTTGTTACCAATAATGTTATTTTTTTAATGAAATCAATGCTACTGTTTAAAGAAAAAAAAATTTAAGGTGCCATGATCTTGCAGTGTAGTATCTTTGTGGTGATTAAAATAAGAAATAAGAACATGCTTTAGAAAAAAAATTCGAAAAAATTGTAGGGTAATTAGATTATTTCTGGCATGGAATTATGGATGAAAAGAGTGAGCCGGCAAATTAGAATTGACACACCATTAAGAACCTGAATTGTTCAAACAATTTCATAAATCTGATGATAGAAAAACATCATCCTCTTTGTTCTAGACGCTCATACAGTTAAAAATCAGATTTAAAAGCAAAATCACTTCACTTTGTGATTCCTAGAACTACATTTAGGTGCCTTCCGAACCATATTGTCAGCCAAATTTTGCTGTGCTAGTCGCCTTACAGCTCGTCCTGCAGGCAACGGACACTCGTTGATCAATAATAAAAATACAACTAATAAAAATTGAATAGAAATATCGGACAGGAAAAAAACGACTTACATGCACATCTTCCTTGGCGTCAGCACCATCTATGCTTTCATCTGATTTGGCATCAGAATCAGACTCATTTCCTTCGGCATCATCAGCATCATCATCTTCATCCTCAACCTGGAAAATCAGTTAACACAATGAAAACCAAAACAATAGCAAAGAGAGCAATTTGTATTCTTAAAGAAGACATGTGGCAGGCTTACATCAGAATCAACTGGGTCATCCTTTGATTCCTGAAGATCATGTTTCTTTAGTTAGAAAGGAGATGAAATAAGTGCAAAGAAGACAGAAATATGAGGCTTCTAGTCAAGAAAATACCTCCTCCTCTCTCTTTTTCTCTGCCTCCTCAAATGCTGCCTTCTCAGCCTGCAAAAGCAAATAACTTCAGGCCAAATATGACAAAAAGAACTTCTGGGGAACATTTTTTTTTTAAAGGTAAAGATCCACATACATCCCGGTTCTTGCCCCATGTTTCTTCAGCTAGCTTCTTTGCATGCTCTATATCATCAGCAACTAAGATATTATCAAACATTGTTCCGGACTTCACCTGACAAAACCAAAAATTTTTCTTGATATACTTCTAAAATGGCATGGAATGATAATAGCATAGGAGTAGAGAAAAAAAGGCCAAAAAAAATAAAAATAAAAATAAAAAATACCTGCCACAGTTCAATACCAACATACTTCAAGTTGGGGAAAACATAAAGATCAGGATCGTCCTTGAAATCTATGGGCCATACAAAACAAAGTAATAAATAACTAAAATTTCACTGTCGACAATAAAAAACGAAAAAGGCACAACAGAAAAGAAATAGCAATAAACCTGGGTTGTCGATCATAGGTGCCTTCCACTTGCCCTTGTAGTTAGGGTTCTTGATGTTCTGCAGAAACAGGAAGAATTTTTACACATTGTTCATTTAAAATCATATTAAATGTTGCAATTAGAAAAAGAGTTTGCAAACCTTTTGCTTCCATGGGCCCTTGTACTCAGGGTTGGGAATTGTTGAGGGTGTCCATTCACCATCTTCTTCATCATCCCAATCTTCAGGCTGGTGTAAATGATTTTATTCATTAATCTTTATTTCAAACAAGGGCATACTACTTCGTAATAAAAGCATTCCAGAAAGAATTAAATCACTACCTTCTTAGCATCAGGATCAGGGATCTCTTTCAGAATGTCATCATAACCCTATAGTAATCAAAACAGTGGAGGTTAGCTTCACTTTGCATTTTTAGGCAGTACATACAATGTAGCATAAGAGAACAGAAAAAGGGGAAAAATGAGAAGATTATTACCTCTGGCTTCTTGTCTTCAGGATCAGGGATGTATTCCTTATCATCCCAATCTTCAGGCTGCCCATCATGCAAAGTAATTAGGTTGTACTCAAAATCCATAAGAGAAAAAGAAAAAAAAGGCATCAATTGATATTAGGTCTGACTGATTACCTTCTTGGCCTCAGGGTCCTTGATTTTCTTGGGTGGGAGAAGATCCCAATCAGTGTACAAGCTACCAGTTTGTTTCTCAACATTATCGATAAGGATGCTGTAGGTAGCATCCGGACGGAGAATGAATGTATAAACATGAGTGAGTTGGTCAGTCTCGCAAGGAACTTCCTTTTTGATCAAGTGGTTCGTCCCGTTGTAAGTAAGAATAGCATGTACTTTCTTGGTGCTGTAGCCACAGATATCGGGCCCAAACATAATACTGCAACCAAACAAAGTAACAAAAAATTAGTAAATCTACGACAATAATATCTTTTAGAGATATAAATAGGTTATATCACAAGGGAAGAAACAACCTATATGGGGTTTCACCACCGAATTTCTTCTGGTCAATGTCACCGCTGAGTAACTTCATGTAGCCACCACCACAATCAAGTTTCTGCTCATGCTTGACAGAAAATTGGAAGACTAGAGTCTTGCCTTTGTTGTTAACTTCTGGGAACTCAGCCGAAATAGCATAGAACCTGTAGTCTTCACTAGTTTGAATACCTTTATCATATGCAAAACCATTAGTAACTAACTTGAAACAGAGGAGTTAAAAAGTTGTCTTTAGCAATACCAAGCTCTGAGTAATTCCAGAAGGTTACCTTTGTCATTAGGATCTCCGTTCCATTTGCCAGGAGTGTAATTCCATTTCCCAGCCATATTGTCATCTTTCTTCCAGTCAGATATTATCCACCGACTTTCCCATCCATCTTCAGTTTCACAACAATAGAAAAGTGAAATCAGACAACAATAGAAAGGCAAGATCTGACAAAAAAGTGAAATTGTGCTGTTTGGAAACAGTGAACTAAAAAAGAAGTCCAATTAAAGCAAAAGCAGCTTTCTTTGGATAAGTTATCTTTGACTTGCTAAAAGGAGCAGAATCTTAGGAATGTAACCAGGCATAAAGCACTAAATAGTAGATACACTTCCTGCTAAAATGGACAGTAACTTTTAATAAATTTCTTCTCACATTGCTAAAAACTAAAATATTCATCCTTAATCTACGTTCTTACAGAAAAAAAGAATACTCATCTTGCAATTATCAATCAAATAAACAAAAAAAAGTTATAAAGAAACACAAACCAATACATTTATTATCATCTGAGGGCGAGCCTTCGTAGCAACGATAATGTTGCTCCTTTTTGACCTGAATGTCACGGATCATGGAAACGGCCTCTTTACAAAATGCAGGCAAGGCTGTGTAAGATAAATGACCTTCCCCAACCTCACAAAGCTGGGAGCCCAAGAACGCCCTACTTTATTATCATCTATAGTTACAGATCAACTGAAAACTAGAAACTAATTCACCGCCATTTCTTATGAATTAAACTATATTCTTAAAATAATTGTTTTTTTCTTAAAATCTAGAACGGTAATATGAAATCAGATTATCTGCAGATCTGCCCGAATTCATTGAATTTTTTAAATGCAATTAAGCATTTGACTAAACGAACCAATGAAAACAACCAGATTGCCAAATTAACACATAAAATCACCGATCCGTTCAAATTAGGTCAAATTGAAAGGCTTAAATTTCTATAAAACAGTCTCAAACGAGGAAATGAAACCGATCTAAAGGTTCAGATACAACGCACAAATTTAGTAAGAGAACGCGGAGGAAATGAGCAGGAAAGAGAATACCTTCGAAACGTTCTTCGAAGAATACTTCAGCAGAGGCGGTGACAAAGAGAGACACAAAAATTAGAGAGAGAAAATTAGGGTTTCGTTTGAGAATCGCCATGACTGAGTTCACAGAAGAGTGGAGCTGCAGTGCAGAGTAAGAGGCGTTTATATAGCCTTGAAACCACTGGTTTTTAAGGTCTCCAGTTCAGTTAAAAACGAGGTATTATTCTCTGTTAAATATGACATGGATTGAAGCAAATGATGTAAGCCAATCGATGGACGACATGTCATTCCCAAGTGTCAGTGGATTGACGTGGCGAAAAGTTATTCGAAATGAGGACAATGTTACACGTGGCAGCTATCCAATGGTCCACAGAACTGTAGATGTTGCCGCACCTGCAAGTTGAGTTATATTGCGCCAACAGATTCTTCGAATCGCCTAATTTACAGTTAGGCTTAAAACATTATGTCGTCGTACGGATTAATATCTTGCTTCCAGAAACATCCATCACACAGGAATTTCTTTCAAAAATAATAATAATAATGCTTTTATTTCAAAATTCGCATTTGATATATTAGTTGTGATCTTTTTTTTTTTTTTAATTTTTAAAACAATTTAAAAATTTTAAAAGTATCTATTTACGAAATTTAAAAATTAATCGGATAATTTCTCTTATACACCTATCAACATTATATGTTTTTGCTTCCGTATTTTGTATATATTCCAAGTAAATAAATTACATTTTTATCTTCAACGAATTTATATTCAATTTAATTAATTTATATAAATATTTTAAAAAAATAATATTTAATAAATTTAATATTTAAATCTTAATATACGTAATTTCTTTCCTTTACCCGAAGAAATCATTTAAACAAAATTTCTTTATTCAACTCGAACTTATTTGTAACTAAAGAGTAGCACTGTAGCCAGGTCAAGCTTGACTTTACATATCTTATTGCTACTTGCAGAAAAGTTCCCCTTTTTCTCTCACACCTCTAATGCTGACACATATATATTATAAATACGTATGTACGTAAAAAGGGGGGAGGGGGTTGAATTTAGAGCAATTTGAAAAGCAAGCCTCCATGAGCGGCGAAGAAAGGAGCAAACACCAATGACTCAACAGCCATGAGCTTGATGAGGATGTTAAGTGATGGACCCGAAGTGTCCTTGAGTGGATCTCCAATTGTGTCACCTATCACTGCTGCCTTGTGACATTCTGAACCCTTTGGACCCAGTGACTTTGCATGTTCGCTAACGCCAGCCTGCGCAGCGCAGCACGGCACAACTCGCATCACATTATTATTATAATATTAAACTCAAAAAAACAATTATTAATTGCAACAACACCTCCATGAACAAAGACTACAAGAGCCGAAGAACTTTGTACCTCAATGTATTTCTTGGCATTATCCCATGCTCCCCCTGTATTGGAAGCCGAGATGGCAACCTATGGAACAAAAATAAAGACAATGTTGTTAGATGAACAAAGGGGAAAGGATGATACCTATAAAACAATCTTGAGGTCAATAGGTGATCTTGACAAGTTTAGAAACAAGCCTGCAACAAGGTTTTTACGAGGCAATACAATGTTTTGCATCGAAAATCAATAAAGTCCTGACAAATACTGTGAAATTATCGATGTTGAAAGCAAATGAAAGATGATGATAGCAAAAGAAAAAGGAATGGCACTTGAAAGCCTATTGAAAATGATGATATATTTCTGGAAGGATATAGTTAAATGGTAGCTCATACCTGGACACCAGAAACAAGTGCGCCAGCCAGAACACCAGCAAGAGTTTCAACTCCGAAAAAGGTTCCAGCTACAAGTGGAGTAAGCATAACAAGAGCACCGGGTGGGACCATTTCCCGTAGTGAGGCATCAGTTGAAATCTTGACACAATTTGCATAGTCTGGTTTTGCCCTGCCTTCTATTAGTCCTGGAATTGTATTGAATTGCCGGCGAACCTCTTCAACCATTTTGAGAGCTGCACTTCCCACACTCTTCATTGTCATGGCTGAAAACCAGTAGGGAAGCATGGCTCCAACTATTAGCCCAATGAAAACCTTTGGTGTCAATAAATCTACTGCCTTGATGTCTGCTCTGCTGACATAGGCCCCAAATAAAGCAAGAGAAACAAGGGCTGCTGATCCAATTGCAAAACCCTGAAATGAAAAGGCAGAACATGCCATTCTTTTCATTTTTTAAGAAACAGAAGGACCAAAAATGAATTTGAAGAAAGGCTTATGGAATCAACATAACCTCACCTTGCCGATAGCAGCAGTGGTGTTTCCTGCAGCGTCTAAAGCATCAGTTCTTTCACGTATCTTGTGACTCATTCCAGCCATTTCTGCAATACCACCAGCATTGTCACTTATGGGACCATAAGCATCAATTGCAAGACCGGTGGCTATAGTACTGAGCATTCCCAAAGCAGCCACAGCAATTCCATACATCGCAGCCAGGCTAAAGCTCACATAAATAGCAATGGCAATGGCAAATATGGGAATGATGACAGATTTGTATCCCAGAGCCAACCCAAAAATCACATTTGTTGCAGCTCCTGTCCTGCAAGAATCTGCCACATCCTGCACCGGACTGCAAATATTTGAAGAAGGTGGGAAGCATCAGAGATCAAGAATGACAGATCCGAAGCAAGAAAGCATATTCAAAGGCATTGATGAATAGCAGCTTAAGGTCAGACCCAAATAATAATTATTTCAAATCTAGTCTAACAATTACTACACAGATGAAGAAGTAAGAAGACCTATGGCAATATACTCGCAAACACCCTCACCTGTAAGCATTGCTAGTGTAATATTCTGTGGTATATCCGATAACAAGTCCAGCCCACAAGCCAGTAGCAACACAGAAGAAAAGGTGCCTGCATTATACATAATCATTAAGATTTAAACAAAGCAAAAGGGAGGAAATCTTCAAATGAAGAGAAAACAGTTTACAGGTTTCATACCAATTTTTCACTTCCTTTTCAGTTCCAAAATTAAAGAGAGTGAATTCTGATGGCAATGCAAAGAAGCTAACCACAGCAATCCCAGCAGTCATCAGAACAGTGGAGATAAGGAGTTGCCGTTTCAAGGATGGTTCAATTTCACTTACATTCTTAATCTCAAACAGATCAGTTGCAAAGAGTGTAGTTATCAAGCAAACCACAATTCCCATTGAGCTAATGATCAAGGGATAAGACATTGCTGTGAAATCATGGCCGATACCAAAAGATGATATGGATGCAACAAAAAGAGCTGCACATGATGATTCAGCGTAAGATCCAAATAGATCAGAACCCATTCCAGCAATATCTCCTACATTATCACCCACATTATCGGCAATAACCTGCATAAGAATGTTAATCATTTAGAATATAAGTGGCATTAAACATTGAGAACTATCCACCACTGTTCTTATGAAGAAACTTTAAATGCTAAAATAAATGAGGAGAAATTATTGCATAAGTTGGAGCAAAGTGATGCATAGAGCAAGTGTGGAAAGAAAAATAGATCCAGCAGCACTGTGGGAACTTACAGCTGGATTTCGTGGATCATCTTCAGGGATATTTCGCTCAACTTTACCAACAAGATCAGCACCAACATCGGCTGCTTTTGTATATATTCCTCCCCCAACTCTTCCAAAGAGGGCCATAGAAGAACCACCAAGACCATAACCAGTAATAGATTCATAAAGTCCCTCCCAGTCATCACCATAGTACAGTTTAAACAAATTGATGGATACAAAGAGCACCAAAAGGCCATTAGCAGCAAGAAGGAAACCCATGACTGCTCCAGAGCGAAAAGCAGTTATAAATGCCTTCCCAACGCCTTTCCTTGCTTCTAGAGTTGTTCTGGCATTGGCATAAGTTGCAATCTTCATCCCCAGAAAACCTGAGAGGACGGAAGTAAGAGCCCCCAGCAAGAAAGCAATTGTGCTAAACAAGGCATTTGCCAGGGCTGGTTTGCAAGTATTTCCCTGGTTGTATGTGCATGGTTCACTTTTGGTGCTGAAGCCCCTAACTGAACCAAGAAAGAGGAAAATGATTGCACCAAATGCACCCATGAAGATACCCAGGTACTTGTACTCGGTAAACAGGAAAGAGGTTGCACCTGGGAACATGATATATATATATTGGTAAGATATTCAATTACAGACACTGAAATTGTCAGTAGAATACAACAGACAATATGAATGACGAATTAAACCATGCATAAAAAAATTTTACCATAATCGGAATACAAGTTGTAGGGTCCAATAAATTAGAAGGGCATATTTTACCTGGAACCTTCAATTTTTTCTAGAGTACGCATTTGAAAAACACATGTTCGGACGTGGTTATAGGGGTAACATATATCCTTATTTAACACCCACTGAAATCTGTGTAACGTAGAGAAGGGCAGAACGATAAAAAAAAAAAAAAGAAGATAGGTTCGCATAGGAGCACTTTTCTGTGGGACAAAACATACTTGTGTACAAATCTTTAAAATAAAACATCTCCATCCTAGCCAAGTATATAAGTTCATCCGAAGGCAAAATATGCAAGTTCTTTTCCTTTCTTTGCATTCAAGTGCTTTTTGGCCAGTACAGCTCAATGATGTGGATTTGCTTTTAGCCTTATTGTTCTAGTTGTCTAAGATTCACTTTGCTTAGCCAGAAATTCAGAATGATCAGTCCAAGGAAATTTAACGGACAACCCATCAGAAGATTATAAGCTAAAGTTCTAAGAATTCCTAAGATGACCTACAAGGAAAGCTCAATTCTTCACTGGAGATACCGAAACAGGTAAAAGACCGACTTTTAGAGATTGAAATATGAAGTGCAGAACAATAAGTGACAGAGAGAAGATCTAAAGTTATACCAAAGGAATCTGAAGCTTGATTTGCCAATTACAGAGAACGAGGAGAGAGTAATAGCTCTAAAGTAAATGTTACAAAATTATATTTCTCATAATAAATATCTTAAAATCAAGAACCGTCATAAACGACAACAAGATAGAAATTAAAAACAAAATAACTTAGCCAATATTATAAAATATAAGTATGAATACACCATTGTGAAGACAATATATCATTTTTCTCCCTTTTGGCTGACACCATGAATGAAGATCATCATCCTCTATGACATGATATCATAGGACTTCTTAAAATTGTATTCTTGCCATGGAAATAATAAGTAGAAGAAAAGGAAAAAAAGCCCAAATAGCTAAAGCGGTAACATAAAAGTGAGACAAGAATAGGAAAGAAAGCTCACCAACAGAAATGGCATGTTGAATCTCAGCACACTTGATGGAAATCTCGAGATTGTTAATACCCTCTTCTTCTTCATCAGCTTCGATCAGTTTTTGTTTATATCCATTGTTTGAATCATGCGATGAGAGCTTCACCCTGGAGACCAAAAACCATTGAAGCAATGCGAAACCAATGCCCACCAAGGCAGCCAAGGGTATCAGAAGTTGGGTAAGACCCTCACTCAAAGCACTCATTTCCACAAACTCTCAACAATCTCGCTTTATTTCTTGGCTTGTCCTAGAAAAATATAGCAAAAACTAGTAGCTGATTTTTGAAGTACAGATTATATAAGCTGCAGTCCTAGAGAGCATGCAATCCAAACAGTGGGTCTTAGAGGCACTGCATGGCTATTGAAATATTCAGACTGGTTGTTTTGAACGACAGATGGGACAAGCTTAATAGATTCTTCTAAACCATGGATTGTGTTTACCAGTTGTTTTGATTAGCAGGTTTGAGTTTTGTCACTGTCTTTATCCAATGTGCTCCATTCATATTAAGTTCGTGTTGTGAATTTTTTGTCAGGCTAGGGATAGAGCTGGATATAAACAAGCATTTACAATGCGGGGAGATAAGATCAGGTCCAAATAGTAATATTTACTTGATCCTATGGCATTATGAATCAATTTTTAACTCAAAATTCAAAAATTAACTTCGGCGTTCTTTTTTAAAAACATTATGAATCAAAATCAACATAATTTCATACGTCTTTTAGGCGTGTTCTAGTCTTTGAGGAGCAATAGTGATTAAGAAACAGGAGAGAGCAAGAGGAAAAATAATATATTCTTTATGTAAACCTTACTTCGATTAAACATGAGGTTTCACGTTCACACATGCCTAGCTTATTCAGTCTTTGGCGGTCAATGGCCAAATTTTGCTATAGAAATCGATGATAACAGTGCAAGTCTAACCCATATGAGGCCACATGAAGAAGGCTAGAATAATTAAGAATTTCCTTTTCCATTTCCATTTCAATGAAGCTTCAGATTGCTTGAGCTTATTCAACTTTTAGCTGTCATTTATTTGGAATTTAAAGCTGGCACGAGGATGAAAAAGCGGCTAAATCAAAGAGGGGAATTCATTATTATTGATTTTATGCATGTTGGACTTGTTTTATAATTAACTAACCAACCATCATATAAAGTCTTGGTTGATTACTTTTAAATGTTGGTTGTCACCATTCAATGTAAGCATCATTATATATATATATATATATATATATAATAAATTCACTAGATAAACATGACACGGCATTGATTGTGCCCCTTTACAAGATTGGGGGTTGTGCTCCAAGTTTAACAGCCTAACCTACTGATTTTGACGATTCCACAATTCCTTCAAACTCTCGTCAGGTAATTACAAACAAGGAACTACTCGATCTTAAGATCAAAGGTGGGTCAAAACCTTGAAATAGACAAACCATTAAACCTAAACAAAAAAAACCAGGAAATTGACATTTCTAGTAGAAATGTTAAGATCTTAGTCAGTTCCCAACATTTCTAGATAACCGCCAAATTTATTTTTTAACGTAGCAAGATCATTCGATTAATTAATTTCCTTCTTTCCTTCTCTCACATATAAGCAATATAGCATCCAGAAAAGTTGTTTACTTCACGTTACTCCTGCTTGCTTATGAGACAATACTATGTGTGTGTGTGTGTGTGTGTATATATATATATATATTACCTTTGATCTTTCAGTCATTTTCAAGGGTAAAGAAAATGATTTGTCCTTGCAAGTTGCAAATACCATGTCCCTTCATCCTTTCTAAGGTGATAAAACTAGCTACTGTAACTTTACCTGTTTAATTTGCATCTTTAGGACAAGTCCCTTCATCGAATATCAACACCCCCCAGAAGTCGCTGGTTTTGACACTAGTTTTCATTTGTTACGTTAATTGAGACTACACCATTTAGACAAAGACATGGTAAACGATAGCACTAAAATTTCAGATTCTTAAAAACCAACGAATTTTTAACCACGCGATTGTCTAATCAGTTGGCAGGAGATCATTGTCAATAATAATAATAATAATACCAATGAATGAAGCCATACGCCATAAGAAGTTTCTTTACCACATTGACCAATCCCTTTTCCAAATTTGCACGCCGCTTATTTTGAAAGTCTTTTATTCTGATTTCCCTATTTCCTTGCCAATTGTCTTCCCGTCTTTTTCTTTATTTAGTTAATAAACCATATTCACTTTTCACGTATTTAAGAATTAAGATAGCAAATTTTACATAACCTGCTACATCCATGTTCAGTGTAGTAGTTAAGTATCTATGTCAAGCGTTTCCAAAAGAATTGTTCGCAACAGCTACATCAAAGCTCAACACTAGTTTCTGGTTCATCATAATGCATCAATATTTCACATTAAAAAGAAAAAATGAAAAGAAAAGAAACGAGAAGAAGCAATTACATTAACTAAGAGTATTGTAATTTATTTGTAAACATATTTAACTTCAACTATTGCCAACATTCTAGGGTTTAAGGGAGTCATTATACATAAATTCAGGCTTCTTTTGCCTCCAAAATCATCCACAGGATAGGGAACTTTACAATAAAATGAAGCGAAATGGTTCCTAAAATATCAATTCTGGAGTTTTAGACTGGGATTCGGAGAGGTGAGGTGAGGAAAGGGCCGCAAAAACAACTGATGGAATCATGCTCAAAATTGAGGCGATCCACAACAAAATTGCACGCATGTTGAATTGCAGAACCCTACAAATAGCACAACCTACGAGTATAAAAGAAGAGTTAAGTGCTCATAGGAATGAATCAGCTATAAAATGTGCTACATAAGCATGATTATAATGGTTCTTACATGCATAATGCATGTTATTCCTCTTAAGAAATAAACTTATGTCAAATCACCATATCATATTCTTGGGTATCTTCAAAAGCTAAAAATTTCCAGAAAGAATAAAGAGAATGTCCTTTAATCTGTTAAGAGCTGTAGTATTTGGCTAGCCCACAAAGGAAGAGGTGCTTGAATCATGAAAGGGAGACCAGTAATTGGATGCTGAAAAGATAAGCTTTCTGCATGGAGCTCGTGGGCATCATATGTTCTCCCTTTCCACTCATAGACACCCTCGTATTTCACATCACCTCTAATAGGAATCCCAAGATATTGGCAATGCAATCGTATTTGATGTGTTCTTCCGCTTCGAGGAAATGCTCTGACCAAAATCTCATCTTTCTTTGCATCAACATCTATAACAGCTTTTTCTTCTACTATGATACTATTTTCTTTATCTTTCATAGATTCAGATGGCTCCTTGCAGTTTGGTTGTCCATTAATTGATAATACTTCAAATGTAGTTTCCATGTCCCTAACTATGGAACCACCTGGTAGTTTTCGACCTATATCTCCTACAGCATATACACGCCATGCTCCAAACTTTGATCGACCATGACCTGATTTGATGGTAATTCTTTCAGATTGTGGAGCTAAACCAATGCAGGATGCAATATATGTTTTCTGAACCTTGTGGTTTGTAAATTCTTGGACAAGCGCAGAAGCTACTTTGTTCGACTTGGTTATAACCATCACACCACTTGTGTCACGATCCAGTCGGTTGGCAAGATGGAGCTCAAATGGGCTGGCTTGGTTCCCTGGAATGTAGAGATACGAAAGTATGGGAACATTTGATAAAGAAAAAGACTCAAAAAGATCCAAAGAAAGCATCTTCTGATTTTGGTTATTACAATTCCTGAAGAGGTAGTAATTAAATATCAAAGAGTCAAAAATAGACTGCTTTTCAACTCCACAAGCTAACTGAAAATTCATATATGATCAAATGAAGTGAAGCCCGAGGAATTTTCTATTTCGGATAGAAGAAATGAGAAATCAATAGATAATCCACTGTTATGACACTATCCATAGACTGACTAAACAATATCCCTCCTAAACAGTCCAATCTAACACTATAGTTCAACCAAGGTCACTTTTTAGACTCCATTGCTAAAAGAGCTTTGCTCAAAACTAAAATATGAAATCAGCTAGCAACACTGTCAAACTTACATTGCGTTTGGTTCGTTGTAACAGGAATTCTATTACGAGTATATTCAGCGCGTTATAGTAATACGGCTATTTGGTTGTAGAGTGGTTATCCCGTGGAATAGCCTATTATGAATGGCTATTCCAACCTTAGGCAGAATATGAAATTGCTTTAGGGATTTAAATCCTTATTGTCGATGATTTGAATCCCATACTATTATATAGCATTGAATCAAACAACTGTATAAACTATTCCATTTCATTCCTGCTCTATTTCATCCCCACAAAATAACAATTTCATTACAGCTCTATTTCATTCCTGCGAACAAAAGTTAATGTTTCATTTACATAGGCAACAATTTGCTGCTCCATAATCGTATTAAAACTAAAGTAAAACTTTTAAGATAAAAAATTTGCACCATTTGAACAAAATAAAGCTTTCAACAACCAAGTCCAAGTTTCTGGGAAGTACATCTTACATCAGCTTATTTCATCCAAGAGATAAGCTTTACAATGTTAAGAGTTAAATACTTTGCTATCGAGCATACCCAAGTGAACCCAGAAACCAATATTTCACAATTACCCACAAACTATAAAAAAAAAAAAAGGGATGAATAAACTAAGAAAAGGTAGACAGACCTTCACTGAGCTGATCTAACTCAGCCGAGTCAGATAGAAACCGAGGAATAGAGGCCAGAATGCTATCACAATAAATCCCCCGAGGCTTGTTGACAGCAATGAGCCACTCATCTTCATATAAAATATCACTTCTTGAGAGTCCGAAAAGGCTTGATTTTGAAGACGCTGTCATGGCTCTGGCGAGCTCTATGTCTTTCGAGATTGATGGCAAGGGAGGTGATAGAGGTGTTGGGTAATTTTGGAGGGAACTGGAGCTTGTCGACATTTTTGAGCAGAGAAAGAAGAGGGTTTTGGGAAATTTGGACAAGGGTTTTGAGTCGTAAAGGAAGAAGCTTTGTTGGGGAAGGGAAAAGAAGGGCATTTGTTTTGTGTCACTTTTTGACAGTTAGTAATTGGACCGTTCAATTTATCCAGCCTCTCTAAGAGTAAAACGCACTCGTTTTAAATCCCACTGTGGCCTTGCCCTTGGCCAATTCATAAACCCTTATTTTAAGAACTAGAAATTGATAGTTCCTCTTAAAACCCCAAAACCAAGAGGCGAGAAACCAATCATTTGGAGTGAAAGAACACTCTTTTTTCCTTCTAAGTATGTCATCTTTTATGTTCAAGAGATCGAGCAATGGATCCTATTTCATATCTCAATACATTAGAACCAAAACCAGAGCCCTTTGCTCTTCACAACCTATTGACAATTTCCTAGATTCCAATCAAAACTCCGAGGTTTTTGATTCTGGGTATTCTTCGATTTTGCTTAAGTCCCCAAAAAAGCCATTGGGGTCCTTTTCTGCTCTTCCAAATTCAAGCTTTGTGGGGTCACAAAATCAACACTCCTTGCATTTAAATCGAAAATGCTGGATTAGGGAAAGACAATTTGGCACACAGGCTGCTATTGAACCTTGTACGTCTGATGGGCTTACAGTAGATTGGATTTCTAGCAGTAAGTGGGCAATTCTTGAGGAGAGTGAAAGTGATTGGAAGAGTCATGCTGCTGCAATTGCTCAGTCCATTCAAGTTATCAAAAAGCGCCTTCAGGTATTAGTTTAATTGCCATTCGGTCAATTCTATCCCGTGTGAGATGAAATTTATGCTTTTATGGTGAAGATTTCTGGTTTTCGTTTTGGCAGTTGTTTTTTATCCTAATAATGATATTAGATTAACCTTTTAGATTGTAGTAGTACTGTCAAGTAATATTGTGGAGTTTTGTTGTTGTGTCCTTTTCTTTAACAGTTTTTCAGTTCATTGTAGAATCTCGTGGCTCTTTAACATGGGAATCTATTGATGAAGTTGTGATGTTCTGTTTCTGCTTTGTATATTTGGATTTACTTTCAAGTATTAATCTTTCTGTCTGTGGATTATTACATATGTATTAAGACATGCGTGCTTGTTAAGCACTTTACTGTCTTTGGATGCAGTGGAAGAAATTGATGGTTAGGTTGGATTTGTTATCAGCAGAGCTGAGTAAACCAGACCTTTGGAATGATCCTGTCCATGCTGGTAAGATTAGCCGTGAACATGGCTCATTAATGGGTAAAATGAAAGAAGTGAAGGCTTTTGAGCAAGAACTGCTTGAACACATAGATATGATAAAGCTTGCAAGGGAAGAAAATGACACTGAGTTGGAATCGGTGGGCTCTCACTTCTTATCTAGGCATGTCTTCATTCTTTTTTTATGATTAAGTGTTTATTTCTCTTAGATTTGTAAATGATAAGGTAATTACTTTTTAAAATTCTTTAGATTAATTCTGTCTATCATCATTGCATATTTTGTTGTCGCTGGATTTTTTATTGCACAAAACAAGGAATGCTTCTACCATGAACAATGACCTAAGTTAACAATAGAAATAGGAGTGATTTACATTCATGCATAAAAGGCGATGTAGGCAGATTTGATGAAAAGACACTCTATGGGGATGTGGTGGTTAATGGTCTCTTGTAGGGATATTATGCTGTTGCATAATATCTTCCTCTGAATCTTTGAAAAACATCGCTTGTATGTACTACCCATCTGGCTCTCGATGCCCAGTGGCCAGTTTTTACTTTGTAAATTTTCCTCTGCAGGAATCGATGAAAGCATTGCTAAGGATGAGAAGAGATTCGAAAGACAAGGAGCTTGAAGCTTTGCTAGCTGGAGAGCATGATTCTTGTTCTTGTTATATAGAGGTTTCATTTATATACTGCTTTTACTCTGTTCAATGCACTAGACTTTTATCCTTTAGCTTTATTAAGATGTCTATTCTTGAAAAAATGGGATTTCCTTACAGTTAAGGGGTTTCTTTTCTTCTATCCATTACCCCGATGGATAATGAAAATTTGCTGCTTTATTTTCTGCCAATCCAACCTTGATTTTTTGGTTTATAATGGAGGTACAAGCTGGAGCTGGAGGCACTGAGAGCATGGATTGGGCAGCAATGGTTATGCAAATGTATCAAACCTGGGCCCAACGGCGTGGCTATGGAGTAACAGTAGTGGATGAAATGCCGGGTGAGATTGCTGGCATCAAGGTTCATCTCTTACCTCCTCTGTTTATACTTCATCTAAGCAGCACTGGATTGCATATATCTGTTTTTATTATCTATATCAGTATAGAGGGAAACTAAGAATGCATAGCATAACCCATATTCAACAATATCTGGGAATTGTCATGCCAGTTGAGGCTGAGCATGAAGTCCATTGAACTATCTACTTTTAGCTTTTAAGTGAGATTCTTTTGGCCTTCAAAGAATTACTTGAAAGAGGCTATATGTTTTTGACCATAACTTGTCTATTCTTTCAGCGAGCAACTATCAAAGTTGATGGTGAATATGCTTTTGGATATGCCAAAGCAGAAGTAGGAGTTCATAGGTTAGTTCGTATCTCACCTTTTGACAGTGGAAAACGCCGACATACTTCGTTTGCTGCTGTTGCTGTAATTCCAATCCTAGGTGATGGATCTTCTCATGTACAAATTAATGAATCTGATCTTCGTATTGAACGGTTTCGTGCTGGGGGAGCTGGCGGTCAGCATGTTAACACAACTGAGAGTGCTGTGAGGATTGTCCACATTCCCACAGGAATAACTGCTACTTGTCAAAATGAAAGGTATCAATAGTGTGCTGATAGTCATTACCACTGCAGTTTTACCTTCTTTATTTGTGCTAATAACGCAGCCAAATGTACCGTTGTTTTCTGTCTAATCTAAGCTCGTAATTTACTTGGAAACACAGATCACAACATCAGAATAAGGCCTCAGCAATGGCCGTGCTTCAGTCTCGGTTAGACCAGCTTGAGATGGCTCGTCAGGCACAGATGAATTCCCAGCATACACAATCTCTTACTGATATAAGTTGGGGCAACCAGATACGTACTTACGTCCTTCATGTATATGCTCTGTTGCCATGAAACTTGCACTATAATTTCCTTTTGGACAACAACCAAATTAATTCACACTAATTTTGGCTTGCTATCTTTTGATGCAGCCTTATCGCATGGTGAAGGATCTTAGGACCAATTATGAGGTATCTGATCCAGATTCTGTGCTAGAGGGAGATCTAGACGACTTCATCTTGAGCTATTTATCTGCTTCATTGGACAAGGGTGAGGACGAACAATAAGATTAGCAGCAAAAGATTGTGTTCAAACTTGCAGATCAATAAATGGAGCCGCGTGATTAATCCAACTTGCGATTGTCGGAATATTACAGTCGTGCATGAATTTCAAGCCAGTAAACTGGTGTGGCAATCCATGTCATGCTAGAGTTTTTCATTGTCACTTCTAAGAAAAGATTAGTGGCTGATTTTACAGGGCCATTGGGCATTTGTGTATGTATATTAGGTACAAGGATTAGAGGAGAATAGATGAAACCATATAGCACTACTTCTTTTGCCACATAATAACTTCTGTCGCGTGACTTTTTTTAACTGTCTGTTTTAATAATTTCTTGGAACCCCGAAAAAAGAGAATCCGGAGGGACCAGTGAACGTGCCACTACCTTTGCTGATATGGGGACAAGTGCAATTGTTTATATGTACAGCAGGTACTGTATTTTGTCAAATTTGTTTCATGAAAGCATGAGTTCTCCATGCTCATTGTTAATTAGGCTTTTATCTTTAACTAGGATGAAGAAATCTTCAAGATAACGATGTATTGCCATCTGATCATTTCGGAGAATATATATATGTATACATATATATATATATATTTCGAATATCAACCTGCAAAACCATCCTTGATTAAGATACAAATTTGAAAGTTTCTAACGATAATTTGTTATAATATGAAAAGGCAACTGAACCTAGGGTTTAATTCAGATGAGTAATGTTGTTACTTTTAAGGGGTGGCTTTTTACTCAGTTTGGAATTTGAACATGTGTTTCCTGATTTCCAGGCCAACTAAATAATGATTGATATCGGCAGCCATGAAAGAAATTCTGATTCACACGGTTTCTTGTTTATCTTAAATAAACGGCAGCCATGTTATCATAATCATCATTTGAGGAGTTCTCTTTGACCCTTATATTCAGGAGTCATTTTTTTTAATTCGTAATAGCAAGACGAGTAATCTTATTTGTTCTTTTTCCCTCCTCCGAGAATGGATTTGGGAGGCTAATCTTCACCACCAACACCGACCTTCAAATTTTATGAAGCCTGATTCTCAAACAATTATCAAAAGACAATCAATTAGCATTGATATGAATAATGAAAATTGGAACTCAATTGAAGAAGCAAAATAGATACCAAAAAAAAAAATCTTCCTATGTCATCATGATTTACATCTGGTTAAAAATCATAAAAGAAAAAAGCTTTTTTGTAGCCACGTAAGTTTAGCTACTTTCCTACCAACTTCCTATTTTCTAACCTGAAAACGTAACAAAATTCTCTTATCCTGACTTCCAACTTCATGATTGAAGTTGAAAAAGTATTGCTTAGTTTGGATCAAGATTAACAAATCAGGTCCAATACCCATCATCATTGACTTCGTGATTGAAGTTGGAAAAGTCTTGCATAGTTGGATCAGAATTAGCAGATGAATAAAATAAGTTATCGTCACGTAACATATTCACACTCATATTCTCATGAGAAATTTTAGACCGTGACCGGCCATGTAGCATATTTATACTCATATTCCCATGAGAAACTTGAGACTGTGACCGACTAGTGCCTTGAGGATAAATTAACCTCCCATCTGTGCTTGACAAATTGTTGCTCATAACTACAATATTATCAACCATATTCATATTCTGTTCATAATTTGTAGTTATGTTATTTATAGAATGTCCTTCACTGAACAGATTGCCCCCTGCTATCCCATAAGAGAAGTCGGTTTGCAAATTATCGAATAGCATGTTTTGAAGATCATTTCGTATTTGAAAACATGATAGTGTTGTTGGATGCACGTGAGAGGTCGAAGGTGTAGTAGACCACAGTCCCCCAAGTTGATTTCTCATACCTTGTTGTACATAACCCGACATATGGTTGTTTCCAAAAGAGATAGTCGAATTCATAAGCTGAGAACCCGAAGAAGTAGCAAAGGACATTCCTCCAACTTGGTTTGTAATTAAACTATCTCTAACATTGGTCATCCCTCGACTCCATAGTGGCATTTGATTGCTGATGCGTTCTGAAAAACCCATAACTATATTAATGTGTTAGTATGGAATTTTAACTAAGTTCTATAACTAAAAATGATATGAATTGAAAGTAATATTAAATACCTGACACAGGTGAATCTGAATCTTTAAAATTGAAAGAATTTTGTGTTGTCTGCCTATATGGAGGAACATTTGAAAACGAAAGTTGTTGTTGTTGTTGTTGAGAATTGACATAATCAGGACCAAATGTATATGTCTGAAAGTACGGAGACTTCAGAGTTGGAAAACCTCGTTGAATCAGCTGAAACAACCGATTGTCATAATTTAAAAGCTTCTCAAGGGGCTTGTCAAGAACTCCTGGAGGAAATTGAAGGTAATACCTCCTAAACAAAACGCAAAAACAATTAAAAATAAATAAATTAACATTAATTTTTTTTTTAAACATAGAAAAAGAAAGTGATGCAAACCTATGAGTAAGAGCTTGTCCTCCAGTGAAGTCTGAAACTATTCTCCATTGAGTATGCTTCCTTGGTTGAGGATCAATCTCATGATGAAATGAAGGAGGCTGGTCTACCTGCAATCCAATAAATCAAAAGAAACAATATAACCACATTTAAGTTTAATTTAACAAGATTACAAATCGAAAGAAGTTTTTACCTCAATTTCAAGAATTCCAGGCTGATTTTCTTGCATGGCAGCCTTCAAGGACAAGATATCATTCCATTGAATTTCGATCTTATTTTTCAAACCATTTTCCAAAAATTCCCAAACCAATTTTCTTTTGGCAAAATAGCACTTTGCAACCAAGTCACCTTCATTTATTGACACCCTCTGCCATGAGCCAATTTTAAGCAAGGAGATTGGAAAGTTTTCAGCTTTCATCTTATTTGTGGGCTGGTAAACATGCTTTGACTTTGCTTTAGATGTAAAATAATCAAAATTACAACTTGCTTGCTGCTCTCTGGAGTTTTGTAGTTGAGCTAGTTGATCTAGCTTGTCCAAGAAAGACGGTGTTTTAGAAAGTTTTAAACCAAGATCAGGTAATATTTCAAGAGCCTGAAACAAGTTAACCTGTAATAAGAAATAAAATGATAAGTTACTAATATAAATCAATTAAAAAGAACTGCATTTACAGAATAAGAAGGAAGGGTTAGAGCAGTGCACAATAATTTGCAAAATGGTTAAATCAATTTTTCCAAATAATGCAAAAAGTTTTCATGCTTGCAAATTTATCCCAAACAAAGAACAAAATGAAAACCAATATTTCCAAAATGGAAAGACAATGTAAAATTTTTTTCAAAAACCAATGTATCATTGTGCTTCATCATGAAAGAAAAACAAAAATCAATCAGGTAAATTCAGTGAGAAGTAAAGCCAAGAAAGATACAGCAAAGACATAAAATCCCCATGCATAAATATACCCGATGAACAAACATGCATACATTTTTAATCATTTTCTGTCAGAATTTATCATTACTCATCGTTATAAACCATGAAAATATTATGCATTACACCACTTTAGCCTCATGCTTAAAACTCTCAATCAAGAAAAAAGAAAAACGGAAAATGCAGTATAAAGTATAAACTGCTTGGTGCAACTTCAAAAGAAGAAAATGAAATGACAGTGAAGACTCGGTAATCTACTTACTTTGGTTTCAGCCAAAAAGGAAAAAGGTAAAAAAGAAACAGTTAAACTCAGTGTAGAATCCTATCAAAATCCATAAAAAAAAAAGAAATAAAATTATGAAACTGATAAACACTGCAAATTAAAAGAGAAAAAAAAAAAAAAAAAAACCTGTGGAGTAGTTGACTTTATCCAGCTCCAAGGAAGAGGAGCAAAGTTGTGAGAAGAATTACTCATGTCCTGATCCGAAACCAAAATCCCATGCTCCATAATCCTCAAAAAAAAAAAAAAAAAAAATTGGTTTTTTTTTTTTTTTTTTTATCAAAGAAAAGAGTTGGTTTAATGATGTCGTGAAGAACAGGAGAGTTAAAGATAAAAAAAATCTATAAGTTTGAGCTGGTTGAGAAATTAAAGCGGACAGAAGAAGAAAAAAGGTGCCGAAATCAAAGGGAAAATGAAACAGATCAGAGAGAGAGAGAGAGGGAGAGAAGGAGACTGTTGTTGAGAGGAGTTTGGTTTTGTACACGACGATTCCTACTCTTACGTAAAACTTGGTATTGTTTATCGACTTATTATTATTATTATTATTATTTTACATATGAAATGAAATAGTAAAAATAAAATAAAATAAAAGTTTGTATAGAAATCAACTTCTTAGGTTAGTTAATAATTTGTTTTTAGTTATGTCGGCTCTATTTGGTTACTACTTTTTTTACTGTATTTACTTTTTTTTCCCTATTAGAAATACATCAGTTAAATGGAATTTTAATACTAATCCTCCAATTTTTATTTTTTAAAGCATTGGTGTAAAATTTTCCTACCTCCAAATCCTAAAGCATAGTACTGAAAAATTAGATACCTTACACCTCATAAGTATAGTAACTTATAAAGTTATATATATATATATATATATATTTGCTCATAAATATTAATTGGTAATTTTATCATAATTAATAATTTAGTAATTTTTATTTTAATTCTTTAATAATTAGTTTTTATTTAATATATATATTAAAATTTATATTTTGACATAAACTTGCATTAACATGTGTGGAAATTTACATTAAATTATAACTCCTATTTATAAATTAAATAAATCTTATTAATGAAATAAATTAATTTAATGAAAATCTTTTAATAAAATTAGACTTCTTTTTTTATAAACAAGATGATTAAAATATTTAAAACCACACTATATAAATATAATGATTATAATAGAAGTATACATTTTCAGGAATTTAAAAGTTTCTAAACATTGGTGTTATTATATATATATATATATTATTATAAATATAATTTGAAAATAAATTATAAATTATAGATATAATGAATTCTGAGTGACATAAAAATTAAATTATAAATTGTTATTTTATGAAAAATTCAAAGAAAAAAAAAAGAAAAAGAATAGTAGAAATTAAAGAGGTAGAAGAGGAGAAGAGGTACAACAAATATTTAGTCGGAGACAACAAGTAATAAAAGAGATTCATTAAGTATAATACCTAAACCTTAGATTTGCTGACTTTTTTTTTTCATTCGGATTTTGACCCCATTGATTACTCTCCTATTTTAGTGAAAACGGGTCAAATTTAAGTCCTAAGAAGTTTGAGTTTAATTTAAAGTTTAAAATATGAAGTTTGGTTCGAGTTTGATTGAATTTTATATTTAAAGTTCAAGTCTTATTCGATAAAAATCAAACTATTTAAAATTATTTGATTAAACTTCTAATTAAAAAAAAAAAATGAGGTTGATATAGGGTCGGGTGCAGCCATCTTTAGAAGAAAGCAAAGGAATTTGCATTCCACAGCCGTCGTTTGGAGACGTAAGAAACGCTTCTTAGGCTAATTTTGTTTTTGGTTTTGCTTGTTTTCTAATTATTTATTTTATTTCCCAGGTTTACTTAGAAAGTTAGTTAATTATAATTAAAAAATAATTCTTAAGAATAAGATAACGGATTAGGCTTAATCATCGTATATCCACTTCAATCAATTTTTCTTTTCTTTTCTTTTTTTATATTTATCTAATGATTTTAGAATTTAAAAAAAAAAAAAATCAAACATCTCAAAATTGTCTTGTAATAAAATGTTCTCAATCAATGTAATCCGTATCATACCGATACCAATTGTACTATAGCCATTCAATTAATACCAATATATATGAACCCGTATTGATTAATATAAGATTTTAATTTTTTAAAAAAAAAATTCACTTATTTAATTTTTTAAATTAATTTCCATTTTTGTCTTAATTATTTTTATGTTTTTAAAATTACATTGAAAAAATACAATATGTTCACTAAATCAAATTATTGTATCTAATCAATAATAATTATATATTCTGTTTATTTGATGTATAAAAATTTCGAGGATTAAATGTTTATAATTTGATATTTGTTGGTTTCATAAGCAATGATCACAAACTGGTGCTCTACTTTGTAATTTTTTTTTTATTAAAAATTTTTATGGACCGCAAATACAAAAAATTGGGTTTTTGTTTCCAAAATCCGGATCAATTACAAAGAATATTCATTCAGGCAGAAGCACAGGAGAATATGGTGTTATCCAAGTAAAGACCATAGGCTGGCAATAAGAAAGCTAATTTCCTGTATTATGGTTGTCATATTCGAACGCTATATTGAATATCTGACTGTACTCATCTACAAAGTGCACATCAAGACCTTCTTTTACATTTGGTGCAAGCTCATCGTAATCACGTCTGTTTGCAGACGGGAATATGATGGTCTTCACTTCGCTCCTCCTTGCTGCTATTGTTTTCTCCTTCACCTGATGATTTTAATATTTGCTTTTTGTAAGTTTAAGGATGAAAGAATGAGAAGAGAACAAAACAATGCATTTTATGTAACTTCATATGATTATATGAGCTGAAAAACAAGGTTTGTTTAAAAGCTTACCCCTCCAATTGGAAGAATCCTCCCAGTTAGCGTCACTTCCCCAGTCATTGCTAGATCCTTCCTAACAGGCTTCTTCATGGCAAGGGATAGCATGGAAGTGACCATGGTGCAACCAGCACTGGGCCCATCTTTTGGAGTGGCCCCAGCAGGAACATGAAGATGAAGCTTGGAATTGGCAAAGAAAGGGTCATCTGGTTCTTTCTCCAGCAAAATGGCTCTAGCAAGTGTGTGAGCAATTTGCGCACTTTCTTTCATAACATCTCCTAGTTGACCCGTGACATGAAGGGCACCCTTCCCCTCTCCTTGCTCAACCTGAGTAGTTTCAATGTACAAGGTTGAACCACCCATGGCAGTCCAAGCTAGACCCATCACAACTCCGACCGGAGTCTGATCATAGATGCGCTCTGCATGGAACACTGGTTTCCCAACAAAATCGGCTAGGTTTGAGGCATCCACCACCACCTTCTCAACTGCCTTAGTTGTTTCAGTTTCCTGAAGTTTCTCAGTTTCTGTCGCATCCTGCAGGAAAAGATTTTTTGAATGAGCAATTAGAGTAAGAAGCAATTGGATTACATTGTCGGAAACTAAAGCAAGAAGGGCAGAATATCCTAACAGTAGCACAGCCTGCTCAAGGTGCCATATTTATTTCTTGCTAAAAATGTTACAAGTCCTAAGTTCTTGTATTCTACAATAGAAGGCAAAAAATTGCGAAGATCGAAGGTCAGCATATTGTATGGTTAACTTGATATGCTTCTTTTTGGAAAACAAGTTTTCCCAATTCCCAAATCATTTTTTCAGGTGAATAACTTTTAAAACCTTTGAATCCTTGGGCTGGTCATTTGTCAGAACTCTGTCAACCAGAACTGAGGTTTCAGATCCATGTTCATGACTGCTATTCCCTACTGATTCAACTTCAACAGCAGTCCCGTTTGCATTTGCATGCTGATGAGATTCATCAATAATTTCTTTGGCTTCAGCAGGTTGGACCACCTCTTCAGTAATGACAGATTCATTTGATGATCCTTCTCTCACAAGTCGAAGAGCAATCTGCCATACATCAAAATAGTTTTAATCCACATCCTAGATTCCACACAATTCCTAGAGATAATATGACTGGAGAGGAAGAGTGTATGTGCATGTGAACCCATGTGACACTTTACTGTAATGCTTTATGATTGAAAACTGTAAGCATTGGAATATTCAAGTTTTTCTTCATCAAATATTAAGATGGGTAACTGAGCAAACCTTACGATAGATCTTTTCTATGTGCTTTTGAAGGTTTCTAACCCCTGCTTCTCGGCAGTGGTTTTCGATTAGGCCAAGAAGAGCTGCATCGGTTACCTCAACCTGGAAGAAACAGTTCGAAGAGAAGTCAAAATACTCTGCTTTTTTATATTTTTTTTTAATTCAAAATATCTCCATCAAAAACAGAAATATCATCATGCTGAAATTGATAATAAAAAGACCTGTTCAGGTTTGACACCACATGCTTCTCGTGCAGTTTTCTCTAGGTAGTCTCTAGCAATGTGCATTTTCTCATCAGTGATGTAACCAGCAATTGCAATGACCTCCATTCTGTCCAAGAGAGGATTTGGTATGTTGTCCACAACATTCGCTGTGCAAACAAACAGAACCTGCAACCAAATGCTCAAGGTATCAAGGCATTAAGTTTCCCTCGTAAATCTTCACAAATGCTTGAAAATGGTCAAAAGGCAAAGTAAGTTAACATAGATCCTCCAAACCATAAACCATCATACCTTTGATAGGTCAATTGGGACATCAAGATAGTGGTCCAAAAAGTTAGCATTTTGCTCAGGATCAAGGAGCTCTAGCAATGCACTTGCTGGATCGCCAGCATGTCCCCTCCCCAGCTGCCATTATGTCAGAATTCAAACGGTCAACCATTATCAAAACCAAGATGAATAAATAGTAGAAAGCCCATATCCAAGGAATTAAATGAAGAGTGAATCATTCTAGACACCCAAAAAACAAACTATCAATTCAAAGTACTCAAACATTAACTTTTAAGATACCTTGTCTATCTCATCAATTAGAACAAGAGGGTTTGCAGTTCCCACATTTTTCAGGCACTGCACCATCTTTCCTGGCATAGCACCGATATAGGTTCGACGATGGCCCTGGATGTAAATTAGGATATAACAAAAGGGATCAATAGAATGATGTTGTGAGATGTTTACCATCTTAATCAGAGCACAAGTAGGCGTGTAACTACCTTGATTTCTGCAACATCAGACAGTCCTCCAACAGAGAACCGGAAGAACTTACGGTTCAAAGCACGCGCAATGGAACGGCCAATACTAGTTTTGCCCACTCCAGGTGGGCCAGAGAGACAGATAATTTTACCTGCAGTACATCATCAAAAGATCATGAATCAGCCTTTGCTGTTATTTTGAAGTTAAAAACAGATAGCCAGTTTATACAGCTTCAATTTTCTTGCATTACTGTTGACACCTAATGATGATTGGGCTCAACAAGATTAATTTAACAAAACTATGATAAGGAAACTAGATTTCAGATTAAAAAGTCCCCAAACTCATACTAGTAGGAGACCACAACATCAACCCTATTTCTTACAAGAACATAACTGAGGCAAATATATGAAAGGAAAGAACATAAAGAGGGTTGGTTTCTTGAGATTTTGTTTTATTGAACAAAAGAATAAACCGTGTCAATTCTTACTGGCAAAAGAATAAATAAAAGTTACTTAACTGAAAACTTTGAAACATTTGAGCAACCATACACAAAGAAAGGTTAACTATGTCATGCAATATTTTATACATCAGAGCAGCCAAATATATTCATTACTGCAGTTAGTTTGAGATTTCCTCTTGCTGCAATCTGTTGTTTGGAATATTCAGGTACAAAGTGGAGATGATCAGTGCTACTTCACTACAATGGAATACAAGTGGAAAAGGTCAATTGTGGCTAATTTTCTTTTAAGACAAACTTTTTCACGCATATGATGCATGCTAAAGGCCTAGTAGTTGTCTTTATTTAACTCTTGGCCAGTTTTTATTTATTTTTCCTTCTTTTTGAGTTCAAGCTCTCCCAGTTTTATACTTCACATGAACAAGCCGGCAGTTCCTCAAGAATTTTTAAGCTATTATGATTCTAATCAAAGAGGAATAAATTAACAGCTCAGATAATACGGTATCAGGTATTGCAGATGCCCAACATAGGAAAATGACTGTGACAGAAAAACATCAAACATCCATTCAAGTGCATTTTCTATAAAAGGAAAAAAAAAAAAAAAAAAAAAAAAAAAAAAAAAGCTAGACCGACCTTGTGAAGTTCCTCTGAGTTTTCCAACGGCTATAAATTCCAATATTCTTTCCTTAACATCAGTTAATCCATAATGATCTTCATCAAGAATTGTTTGTGCCCGAATAACATCAAAATTCTCATCACTGCATAGAGAAATGAAGAACATTGGAGACAAGCAAACACATAGAACTCCTAAATTTTGCTGAGTTGTTTATTCTGCCCGCTTTCAGGTATAACTATTGCAGGATTATAGATTAATATTTAGAACTATCGAGAGTGAACAAAACCTGATATTAGATATAATATCACAATCACTTGTATGCAAAAATCAGGAATCATCTAACAAATATATTTATACGATTTCAATGCCAAATCATATTCAGACTTTGCATAATGTAGGTCTTAACATGCATTCCTTTGCAGGAGCAACCGAACCTGTAATTTCCCCAAGGGAGTACTGTTAACCAATCCAGATAGTTACGAGTTACATTAAATTCACTCGAACTGGCCTCTAACAGCTGCAGTTTTGTTAGCTCCTCTTCTATAACTTGCAAGACATGAGGTGGGCATTTCTCTTTATTTGGTTCAAGTCTTTCCCTGAACTTTGCTGCAATAAAGGAACAGAAACATATAGCAAAGGTCACACAGCTGATTCAAAAATAAAATTTAAAAATAAACAATTTGACTAGTTCTTTTTTCCATCTGAAAACTGAAGTGCTTGACCAATTAGAACTAGTAGGGGACCCATGGATACACATCAATGCAGCAAAAACAAGCACCCAGCAAGGTAAAATTTAACTATACCATATATACCCATGAGATTAATAGCAAGCAAAATTGCATCAACCTCAGTCTGTGGTTTCAGAAGTATTGAACTTTTAGACTTCCAAATACCACCTTATGACACAAACTGGTTTCAACAAGCAATTCAAAGACAGATTTTTGGAGATCATTTTTTAGAAGAGCTTGCTTGCAAATTCACTGACTTAACTTCAACAACAAATTAGGTTCAATAGAAGCAGCCATGCATGCAAATCACCATTTTTAAAAGAGAGAGAGAAAAGAGAAGAAGACAGGAAAAGCAGATGGGATAGATAGTATCTTCTGATTCTGCCAAATATGACATGAAACAGAATGAACCTGAAAGTGCAGTTTTGTCATCCGTTTCCAACCCAAGTTCCTGCACCAGAACAAATGAAGTTCATTCTATTTCTCCGGGGAAGAAAAATTGGAATATAGAATATGGACTTGAATTCACATAAAATAAAAACATTATATGGGAGGCACATTTGACTATACTTTATGATGATAAATTGAAAAGAAAAAAAAAAAAAAAAACATTACCACCTAAGATATACATAAATAAAAAATAAAGTGAGATCAAATACCTTCTTTATCGCCTTAAGCTGCTCATTCAACAAGTATCGGCGTTGTTCACCACTTATCTTTTCCTCAATTGCTTTTGCAATAGATTCCTGAAAACAACCACCGAATGGTTTAGGCCTACGCAAAATCAAATGACAACGAAAAAGTATAATTAATTTAGAGGTGCTATGAAATTTAATGGCCTCAAGTACCTGAATCTTGCTGATTTCCATTTCCTTTTTTACTAATTCCAATGTAAGTTGTAAACGCTTATGCACCTATAAGAACAGTGTAGAATGGTTTAAAGAAAGGATGTTGATAACTACTCCACTCTCCAGATTTATAAAATCGAACAAATAGGTGCGAATGCCGATTACATAAGGTGAAGACAGCAGTATAACATAATTCACATAATAGAAGTATGTGACTTGTAATATCCCCAAATACAAAACAAAGTGAACCAGAACTACCTCTCAAATATTAGTAATCAACAGTAAAATATATCAAGCCACTTACATCCAACTCTTCAAGAACTTGCTGGCATTGCAATTTGTTTGCACCGGATATTGCAGCTCCAAAATCTGCTAATCTTGGAAAATTGAAATCACCTATATGCTGCACATATTGAGACAGAAGGCAACCAAAAAAAAAAAAGACAAAAAAGAAAGATACCAAAATTAGTTCATGGAAGCTAATTGATCAAAACAACTAGTACGTTTTGATATAAATATGATGTACATATAAAAATTTCTATCACAAGTAACTGCCATGAGATAATACTAACTCATTGTGGCATTAAATTTAATCATGGAAAATTTGCTTAAGTATCTTGACAAATATATGATGACCATAAAATGTGAAACAAAATGGAAGATCCAAGAATACAAGGAGAAGTTAGGACCTCTAGAAAACATAAAGAGAAGATATAAAGCAATATAAGAAACACAAATCATATTTTTGGAAGAAAGAACTCACCTGACTATATGTTTGGACATGATCCCTCCAAAGTGAACTGGTTTTCAAAACATCTCTTAGGGTTGATATAACCTCAAAAGATGTTGCCTTTACGACATCATCATCCTTGTCATAAGGTTTTTCCTGCACATAAAGACAACCAGGTGAATCAGTAGATCAATAATCTATTGATTGCATACTATCAACCATCAATTCCATGTTAGAAATCTGAACATAGAATTGTGGAAATGATAACATATAGACAACATACCTTGAGATGATCAACTTTGACTGTAAGGGGATCTTCGCTGACCTGTACAGAAACCATGTTGTTAAGTTCAGAAGGTTTTGCATTTAACAAAGATTCCAAGCATGTGGGACATAGATAATTTTACACAAACACCAAATTCTCAAAAGCTAAAAAGTTATATTTCAGGATCGTTCCCACACACCATTTCTGTAATTCGAAGCCGCCTGTGACCAATAAGGATAACCTGGTCTCCTTGGATACTTGAGATCTGAAAATATCACATTATAGATTCATGTGTCAATGGACATGTTATATTATTTCATATGTCTCTAACTGCCGTTAAAATTATTTCAATACAGAAGGACCTTATTTTACTAAAAGAATAGCAACAAAAATAGATACCTGGGCAAGGGTGCCAACTTCATGGAGACGATTAAACAACTCCTTTCCCTTAATATAATATACACTTTTCTCTGTTTCAGAGCTAGGGCCAGACTCAGTTCCAGGTTCATCTTTAAGAAGGAAAGCACCAGCATACGGAGCTTGCCTTTTTCGGCTTTCTTGCAAAGCTGCTAACAACTTAGGATCCTGCATAAGAAAGCATCTCAGTAAGCAAATCCCTTGACCACAAGTCCTAGATAATAGTTCAAGCTACAAACTCAACATGATATTATCACCAGAGTTAAGTAGTAGAACACAGAGCACAGCATGGACATTTTCTTGAGTTATAAAACGGCAGTTTTGCTCTAAAAACCTAATCTAGAAAATATTCCACTTAAACATTCGAGTTATATTAATGCACAATGCCACAGATACATATTAATCACGATAAGATCTACAATCAAATTGATACAATGTAGTTATCACTCTATAAACTATCACCACCCAAAGAAAAACAAAAACATGGGAAGAATTTCATAGTCCAGGACTCCATGTAAGTGGACAGCATGTCATACCTTGACATAAATTGGCATGTAGAATCCTGGGAAAAGGGGTCTATGCGGTAAAGGTAACGCCAAAACCTGCAAACAAATAAGATAAACATATGTGGGAGAGAACAAATACAGAGCTTTTTCTGAAATAGCAGTTCATAATTTATAAAGTAGTAAAAAATTGGTATTTGTAAAGTAACTAATTTACTCTCACTTCATCAACTCCAATCAATGCCACCTCGTTATGAATGTTTTATTTAGTTCAATAAAAAAAAGTGGAATTCGACATAAGTGCTATGAAAAGAACCAACTTTGCTATCCTAGAACAGCAAAGTTAAACATTCTAGATAGCAACAAATATCATAATTTTTTTATTAAAAAAAAAAAAGAATTTTTCTGTCCTCTCTTTTCCTTCAATTTCTCAGCAACTAAACATATTCCCCGCGCAAAAAGATTCATAGTTTCCGAAACCAACCGTCAAATAATCCTCTGGCCTGGGATTAGTCGGCACGATTGCCGACGATGCTTTCGAGTCGGACCCATCGGAATCGGACTCGACTCCCTTGAACTCGACCTCAACCACTGGTTGGGACCCAGAACCCGACCCGGACCCATCGCTGGAATCAGAACAGAAGCAAGCCCTGAAGAGCGAATTCTGAGGGCTCCTCCGAGTCAACCCGGTAAGTCGGCCCAAGGCATGGAAGACCGAATTGGAGTCGTGCTTGAGCTGGAGGCTCGAAGTTGCCGTGGTGAGGCAGTGGACCCGAGAAGAGGAGGAAGATAGAAGTTTCAACATTGAAGGGGATTTATATCTTGTGGAGGGGCAGAAATGGAATCGTTTGCAGCGGCGTTCGATTAAAATGGCAGCAGGAGATGCTCCATTGGAGTAGAGGCTTGGGGGAAAAAGTCGGGGGTTAAAAGGAAGGCTTGAGGTGGAGCTACTAAAGCCCTTCATAAAACCTTGGAATTTGATGAGTTGACCGTTTTGCCCTTTTCTTGGTCCGGACTCCAAGCAAAGTACTTTGGTTTTTGTTTCTTTTTTACTGTTTTGGACTCAGTAAAGAAGCCAGGTTAGACTTGCTTCACTTACATTGTTTCTACTTTCAAAGGGAAGGACGAATTAGAAAGATAAGTTTGGTTAAAAGTGTTGTTAAGACAGACAAAGGAATTTTGCAAATTGGAAATGAAACTTGGTTTGGTTAGTGGAGATTTCTAGCAATGTCAAAAACGTCAATTAGTTAACTTCTGCTTGTTGACGTAGTGAGTGCTACGATCATACCAGCAGCTTACATTCACAACTCTAGAACCATGAATAAAACAAATCTCATCGCTCAATAAAACCTTTTTTAGCTGCCGCCCTGTTCCCTTGATAAAATAAACAGTGAACATGTTTATATTTATCAAATGTTCGTGTCTTTATCTGATTTTTTTTTTTTTTTGTGTGTTCGAAACAACAACCTTGCTTTCATTCTAATCTCTGTCTGATGCATCCAAAACCCAACCTAGTAGGTGGAAAATTTAGATCTGGGAACATTTTCCCTCGAGACAAAGATGCCTTCAGGCCATTCTTCTCGGAGAACACTTCACCAATCATTACGAAACTCATATCAAAACAACACAGGAAAAGCCTCAAAACCCCATCTCCAAAACGAATGCCCCATCACACGTCCGCAACAACTGCTTGATTCTAAGATTGACACAGACCTCACTCTGAGGTACTTTAGAGAACCCAGCCTGAAGGCTACCAAAAATGTTTTTGTTTCTTTCTTTTCCTTTGGTTGCTAATTTGATTGTTGTTGATATCTTATAGGTACTTTAAATTGTCTTCAGAGAAAGAGTTCAATCTCTCCCATTCATTAGAACTCGGTTGTAAGCTGTTACATTCCCTTGCAAATGCTAAAAGGTACCGGAACTGAGATCTTTCTTGCATAGCTTTGTGAAGAATGGGAACTCCATTTCAGTTTCTTCTATTTTTCGTGCTATTGCGATGCCTGGTGATAGTATTTGTGCTAATTCAATAATTGCTGATATGTTGGTATTGGCTTATCTGGAGCATATGGAAAACCATTTAGGATTTGAGGCTTTTAAGGGAGCTGGTGAGTGGTTACTATGGTTTAGGATATCAGTGATATCGTGTAATCCTCTGTTGAGTTCTTTGATGAAGGAGATATGGTTTGGGGTGTGGAGTATGTGTATAAAGAGATGATTAGGAGGTGAATTGAGATTAATGTGATTAGTGTAAAGTTGTAAAATTATTAAGGCAATTGATGTTATTCAGGACTTGAAGGCACGGGGAGTCTTGCCAAATGTAATTATCTATAATACTCTTAGTGGTGGTTATTGCAAGAAAGGTGGGATTTGGAAAGTACAAGGTGGATGCTATTTTGAAGGAAATGACTGTGTGTGAAGCTAGACCTAATGAGATTACTTTCAATATGTTGACTGATGGGTTTTGTAAGGATGAGAAGTTATTAGCAGCTATGACACTGGGTTTGAAATCTAATGCGGTTACCTATAATTCTTTGATTAACCGATTGTCTTTGGAAGGTAGGGTTGACGACGCTATTAATTGGCAGGCTGAAATGGTAGGATCAGGTTTTAAGCCGAATGTTGTAACTCATAATGCCTGTATAAATGGCTTTTGTAAGAAGGGTAAGATGAAGGAAGCCACTGACTTGTTTAATGATGTTGTAAAAAAGGGAAGCGTTCCCTCTGTTATGACATATAATACTCTGATAGATGCCTATTGTAAGGACAGGGGGTTGGAAGATGCACTTTCTCTGCACGAATCTATGGCAGATGTAGAGGTATTTTCCCTGATGTTACAACGTATAACTGCTTAACTGCTGGTTTATGTAGAGAAGGAAACATTACAGTTGTTTGAAAGCTCATCAATGAAATGATAGATAATGATTTGAAAGTTGATGTTATAGCATCAAAATTCTGGTGGATGCATTATGCAAGGGAGGAGAGTCAATAAAGGCAGCAAGACTCTTGGATGAGATGGTGATAGGTTTGGGGCCAAATCTGATGGATGGCTATTGTAAGGAGGGACACCTCAGGGCAGCATTGAATGTTACAACACAAATGGAAAAAGAAGGGAGGCAGGCCAATGTTGTGACACACGATGTGCTCACAAAGGTTTAACGTAAAAAGGCAAAGTAGAAGATGCAAAGGGACTTCTTAATTAGATGTTAGAGAAGGGTTCTATCCCTAATCAAACAACTTTTGAAATATTTAAAGAGGAAATGATGAAGAGAGGCTTTGTTCCAGACACAAAAACGCATCCGTAGAGCATCTCAGACAGCTGATATCCTTTTGTACTGGCTAACAGAATTGTTTGTTCTCTAACCATGACTGAAGTTACCGACCTGAAGTTCCACCTTGCCTCTTGTACTGGCTAAAAATGGGACCTAAGAGTGTTTTTCTTCTTCTCTGATTGATTATATCAATTTATACTTGCAAATTTAAACCGTTCAAAAATTTTCTACAGTTTTAATTTATTCATTCATTTCTCTACTTAGTTTTAGGCAACAAGAACATTCGCATGTTTATCATTAATGGCAATCATAAATATTAAACACAGGCAGCAAGAAATTAGACAGGGATAGTTTGATCTGGTTCAGCAACCATATTCCAAAGCATTCGCTAATTTAATTTATGGCTATACTAAATGGTCTACCAACCAAGGATAGGCTATTCTCATGGAGAATGGAGGTAGACAGCACCTGTATCTTCTACAATGCAGAGCAGGAAACATGAGACCCCTTGGTTCTTTGAATGTGATTTCTCGAGCTCGTTATGGAAAGGAGTCTTAAAGCTCTGCCAGCTACAAAGAAGCGTAAATAGATAGGAGGATGAGTTTATGCGGGCAGTTAGCAAACAAAATGGAAAATCACTGCCCTCAACTAGTCGAAGAATTGCATGGAATGCATTGATCTATCTAGTTTGGAACGAAAGAAACAACAGGATTCACAGGTAAACACAGGGGACAACTTTGCAGGTCCTGAGCACCTAAAAGAAACTATCGGACTTAGCCTGGGAACGCTAAAGAATATAGAACCTGACTTTGTAAATAAAAAACTTTGTATAGCGTGGGGGGTTAGATTCTTCTATTTTCACTTCTTAATTCGACACATTAAAGTAAGTGATATTGTAACAGAGTAGCTGCTTTCTTGGATAAATAAAATTGCTCATCCAGAAAACAAAAATCATAATATTTAACTGAGACTAAGAAGGTTGCTTTATGGGCTTCATGGCAGAAAATACAGGACAACAATTCATGGCAATCTAGGAAAATTCTTAGACATGAAAATTCTCATGGCATCCCGTAGTCTTAGCTTTGGATTTGGTTTTGGACCATCTTATTAGCATGCATATCCATAATGTCTCGTGCTTTCCTGGTTGAGTCAAATGCTAAATTTAGAACTCTTCTTTCATTCCCTTCATTTACTTGGTTTAGAATGTAGAGACACAATTGGATATGCAAGATTCGGTTTGAATCAAGGTATTTTGGATGGTTTTAAGTTTAGGTTAGTAAAAAGAAAAAAAGTAAACCTTACATCATTTAATAGTTGGAAAAGATCATTTGTAGTTTAGTGAATTACTGAACTTTACAAGCAGACGGTAAATCCAGTTGCATAATTGTATGAATATGAAAAGTTATATATGTAAACCGTATAATTATCCGAGTCAAAATTGCAACATAAATTATATACTACCATTCTACCAAAAATGACGAAAAGAAAAGATGGGAAACATCAAAGCCAAATCTTAAGAAAACCGAGTGAATACCCAGCCACCAGCTAGCTAGATGGGTGGGGCAGAGGGCTCACCATATTAATTGAGAGAGTGAAGCTAAGCAGCAGCCCAAATGGCAGCTACATGACGAATAAGGGTAATGTTTGCATGGAGCAAAGTAGAGAGAAGGTCTAATCAAAAGGAAAAAAAAAAAAAATAGGCCCATTCAAAATGAGGTGAGTATGGCCATTCGCCTATCACCTTTGCCCAAAACCCAAGTGGCCACAGTTCTTTTGACTTCTTTGATGCTCCAACAACAAAAGTATTCATGCATTGGCTCCACCACCTTTTTTTTATTTCTTCTGTTTCCTATAAATATAAGAAATTTTGATGTTTTTGGGGTTTCTGTCATGTAAAAACACATAGTTTAATGTAAAGTTCTTATGGAATCTACAGCATAAAAAAATATATTTTTTATATTTTTAAATCTTTTATACGCAGTAAAACTTGACCTTTTCAATCTCTAATTTCGAAATTGCTCAATATCTCATTGCATTTTAATTCTATTTTATTGGAGGCTTTTATATTATTAAAAGAAAATTTAATCTACGCTTTAGAAATTGCATGATTTTGGGAGTTTTAGAGAGAAACGCATTGTAATGTTTTTATTTTAGATGGAATTTTGTTGGATTTGGGTGATTGTTCTTGTGTGTTAAGGTCATTGAGAGACGTGTATAAATGGCTTTTGAGCTGGTTTGAGCAAGCATCAACAGATCTTATTGTTCTTCAACTTCTTAATAGCAAAAATAAATTATTTATTTTATAGACGTAAATAAGTAATGGAACCACTGGTTTTTTCTTTTATGTTTCTATTTACTTGATTTCTCTTATAGGTTTTTCGGTTGCTATTTTTGGGATAATTTTTCAACAACAGATAATTTATCTCTAGCATATATGATATAACCTAACAATTAATATTAACAAAAAAAAAAAGATATAGAAAACGAAGTGTTATAATTACTTTTATTTTGCATCATACATGTCGTATGTATTTTAAGCAAATACAAACAAGTTATTTGTAGAAGTTGGAGTGTCAACCAAAACCAAAACCAAACCCTACCAGCCTTTTGAAATATTAAAGCTGGGCGGCCCCAAGATGAAAGTGATCGGCAACTTCGACGTCGAGTAGTCGCGGTTGCTTGCTACACCTATTGTTGGGGTTAGAAGTGGCCAATTTGGCGTATATAAAGTAGAATCAATCATATCACGCATTGTTCAAAGACGAAAAGCAACCTTTATTCATCAATGTGGATTTGTTTTTTCTTCTATCTCATTTTCATGACAATGACATTAATTTAATTTGGAATGAAATTCTTGCCACATATGCCACCCTTCTTTGTAAAGCCCAAGTTTTATTGGCTAAAACTGATAATGAAGTTTATGAGTTTCCGATCAATTAAGCATTAGCTTAGATAATATACAAGTTGTCGACAGATTTTTTTTAAGGTTATGAGTGTGAGATAATTTAGGAGTGTAATATCCTTTTCAAACGAGTAAATTTGATAATAATAGAAAAATTATAAGTTAATCAACATCTTATTTTTGAATTTTTGTACCAAAAATATCTTTACAAGCATACATATATATATATATATATAATATTTTACGTGTCAGTTTTATTAATAAATATCTTAAGATGCTTTTAAAAATTAATTAATATTTCATTTATAAAAATTTCGTTTCATTAAATATGATAAATTTATCGTTGATATGTTAATTTTAATACGTTTAGAGAAAATATTATTTAATTATGATAACTTTAAAGAACACTTGTTAATAAAATCTATCTTTGAATACAAATTGTTAGGGGCCATAAATATGCATTTAACCTGTTTTTGTTTTTACATTCGAGCGACGGATACTAATTGATGGGGGAATAAAAGTACATGTGACGAGGCAAAGTAAACAAAATGAGATTCGACATACAACAAAGAAAGCATTTCATAGAAGTGTTATACAAGTAATAACTACAATAATAATTCAACAGGATGATCAACAAACGACTATCACGATGGTGATCAACAATCATGGTGAATTAAAAAAATTTCATTGATCTCCTTTTTTTCTTCATAAATGGAAAAATTAATACTCCTATATGAAATAATTTATGACTTTGTTACACTTTATTAACACAATAATTTTGCAGAGTTAATTGACCATTTATAGGTTTTAACTTGGAAATAGAGAGTATTTATATTTTATCATCACATAAAATGTCAAACAAATTGATAAAACCAAAAAAAAAAAAAAAAAGAGACTTCAAATATATTATTATTTCTAATTATTTCTCTACCATTGAAAAGCTTTGTCAAGGCACCTTCACATTTACTTTGTACACATGGTGGTCGAAACAAAGGAGAAAAATCCTAAGACAAAAGGACTGCAATGATAGGGTAGCACTAGCACTAACTCTAAGAGATCGATGATCTCTAATATTCACCATTGAATACAGAGAGAAAATATATAAAATTCAAACAGGGAATTGCACTACTATTACTATATGTTATCTCAATAATATTGCAAGAGGGTTGGATAATTATTAAATTGAAAAGATGTATCTTTATGAAAATGTCAACATATACACTGAAGCTTCAAAAAATGACCACCCAGTTCATGTAGGGGCATCTTGTCTTTTAGATAGTTGAACTATGACAAGGAAAAAGAGAGAGCTATGAGAAGCAGAAATAAGAGATCTCACTCTTTTCAGAATACGAGAATAAATATTATGATTTAAATTTTAAATTTATTAAATATTATTTTTTATCAAATATTATATAAATCAGTTAATTCAAGTTTTGTTGAATTTTAAAGAGAAGGAGTTGATATGCAACCCGTTTGTATTGACATGCCAAATGATGTAGGTCTAACAAAGGTCTATGAACTCGATTGGACATTAATTTAATTGATCTAAAGATCCTGTCGTCTATGAACTTGGACATTTTAAATGTGAATGTCCGGAGATATATAAAGAGATTAGGCACACTGAAATCCAAATAAGAGTTAAACCAAAGCAATCGGTTTATTCACAGTTGAGTGAAGTTTTTGCTTGTTTGAAAGAATCTTCATTGAGTTCATATAGGTAAAAAAAAAAAAAGACGTAATTTTTTTTTTTTTTGTGTTCGATTTGTGAAAACCTACTTCATATGATGATGAGAGTTGTTTTGCTCCTTAAAAGAATTATATATACAACCATGGCTAGCTCTTTCACGCCATAATTAATTTTTGACTTCATCAAAAGTTTACCAGTTTGTGTAACCTTAAGTTTCAAAAACATACTCGTTTGGTGGTGTTTGGAGTTTTGAATTTTTTTTCTTTTCATATAAAAGAGTTTCGCACCTTTGTAATATAAGGAAGGGGTTATAGATATTAGTATTCGAATCTTAAATTTATTACATTCTATATCTTAAAAATAACTATAAACTCCAAATTCAACTTAGATTTTTTCAATACCAATATCTATTTTACTTTTATTTTATCAACTTTCATTGAGAGACTAAGTGATGCTCTTCATCAGTTGGCGTCACTTAAAAGAACAATATTCTTTCACTTTTATTGGATAGAATGAAGATTACAAGAAGAAAGTTATAAATATTTAAATTCGAATTCATACTTATTCTACATGAACTAATTCATATTCTTCAGCTTTGTTATTGGTGAACAATGATTATTTCATTATTGTTTATCGGTTCTTACAAATCACAAAATGTATGGTAATTAAGAAATTATGAACATATATTAATGAAGTAGCGTGAAACCTCAAGTTTTGAAAACCCATAGTGTGAAAGCATGGAGCTAAGGTATCAAGGGGTTTGAAGATTATTAGAGTTGACTTGGAAGTATTGACATATAGAGAGAGAAATGTTGTGTTCTTTGGTTATTTGATAAAATATTGAAAAGTAAAAGATTCTACTATCAATCAATATTATGGACTTTCAGGGCTAAAAATTGAGGAAACAAATGCTGAAATGCTAAGTTTTCTTGCTACTAATTAACCGACACGTTAGGAAATTGAAAACAAAATAAAAAACTAACATAATCGGGAAATCAACCATGTTTTCATTAAGGAAGCATATAAATTAGGGGTTTCAAAACCATTGAACATTGTCCTATGCTACAATCATGGAAAGAAACCGAAATATATAGGAGGTGATAAAAACACAACTAATAGGGACTTCACTAGACTTGGAATTCATATTCCTTAAAAGTAAAGATTAGGACTCAGCATTGAGACAAAACTTTGATCACTAGTTTTCAAAAAGAAATTTATGGATGCAGACATTCGGATTCATTCATTGAAGTAAGACTGCTATGATACAACCTTTCTTTGGGATAATAACAAGCTTGATCCTGGATGAAGAAATTTAGGAGATTGATTATGAAGTTCAGCTGAATCCTTGTTATAGTTACAAGGATCTGTTACTTGCCCACTACGTTTATATATATGTAAATATAGCTCGATCTTCTAAACATTGAAGACATCGAATTATACTCTAAGCTCTCCAAAGTTTTTTCTTTCTTTTTTTTTCTTTTTCCTTCTTGATAGAATGTCCATTTTTTTCTGCATTTAGGACAGAAAAAAACCTAGTAAACTTCCCAAGAAAAGGGTAAAAAATTGAAGTTATTATAAATATAAAAAGCTATCTAAAAGTAGCTTCAACTGTTAATAATGCAAAATAATAAGGCCAACCCCCAGTATACTGTGGTCCCCACAATTGCCCATAAATAATGACTCCATTGGAGGTTTTACGATTGTCTCTAGCTCTTCCAAGAAGTTAATTTTTTGGGAAGTCTTTGTTCATTTTCCTTGAAACTGAGTCTTCCAATAACCTCATAGTGTCGACATGGTTTGCGAGAAAGATCCGTTGGTACAAAAAGTCTGTGAGTTGTATGAGCAAATCTCAAGCCTCGAGAGTCTCAAACCTTCCAAAGATGTCAACATGCTCTTCACCCAACTTGTTGTCACGTGCATGGCACCAAGCCCTGTTGATGTTACCAAGCTTTGCAAAAGAATTCAAGAAATCAGGTCTAAGTTGATTCGACTTTGTGGAAAAGCTGAGGGACTCTTGGAGAGTCATTTCTCAACCATCTTAGGATCCTATGAAAACCCTCTTAGCCATCTCAACGTTTTCCCTTACTATTCTAATTATATTAAGCTTAGCCAACTTGAATTCAATATTCTTAGCAAACACTGCTCCAATGTCCCTAGCAGAGTTGCCTTTGTGGGTTCTGGTCCCCTTCCCCTTACCTCAATTGTGTTGGCTTCTTTCCATCTTAATACCACCTCTTTCCACAACTATGATATCGACCCTTCAGCCAATTGCAAGGCACTTAAATTAGTTTCATCCGACCGTGATTTATCTGAACGGATGTTCTTTCACACCACAGACATAATGGATGTTACAAATGCTCTGAAAGACTATGATGTTGTTTTCTTGGCGGCTCTTGTGGGGATGGACAAGGATGCAAAAGTTCGAGTTATTGATCATTTGGCTAAGTACATGGCCCCTGGGGCTCTTTTGATGCTGAGGAGTGCTCAAGGTGCTAGGGCTTTCCTCTATCCAGTTGTTAATCCATGTGATCTACAAGGATTCGAGGTCCTCTCCATATTCCATCCTACTGATGAAGTTATTAATTCTGTGGTCATTGCACGTAAATTTCCAATGACTAAACACTCTGTTGAGCACCCTCTTGGCCCAACAAAACTTCACAACAAGTTTTTCAACGTTGAAATGTTCAATCCCCTCAACCATGTGAACCTGATGGAGGAACTTGATATTGAGGAGCAACTCTCCTGATTGTCCCTTTAACTCTCACCATGGTGGTCTTCAATCACGCTCAACTTCCAAATTAGATCCTTAATTCGAATTGCTTTTCGCTGTATTTCCGCTTGTCTAACAAGTTATCTACATGGAACATGTATCAGTTCTCTGGCCTTGCATCTTAAGTCTTAATAAATTAGCTGATATCCAGTTCAGCCTGATCAGGTTCAGGAAATGTTATCAAGGTGACGAGTATTTCATTGATTTATCTTTTCTGCTTTGCTTCCCATGATATATAGGTTATGTACCTATAAGCATGCAAGCAAGTATTTTTGTTCACCTTCATCCTTACAGCACCATTGAATCTCCAGCTGAAAGGAAAATATATTTATATTTGTTTGTGAGAATTCTACTTATGCTTACGTAAGAACAACAGCTGTCTTGCACCAATTTATCTATTGATTTCAAAATTTCCTCACCTCAATCAGTTAGGGAAAAACAGGCTACCATTATCGATATTGTGATTGATTAAAATGCGATAAAATCTATTTTGCTGATATCATGCATGCTACTTATCTTGTTCTTCTATTTGCAGTTTTTGTTTTTTTGTACAATGTTAGATATCTAGAACTTATCTACTAACTGGGAAGTGCAGTTGAAAGAAGCTGTAGAAAGCTAAGGAGAAAAAGTTTTGTTTGAAAAGCCCTAAGTTTTTTTTTTTTTTTTTTTGGATTCTGCGGTCACGTTGTATCAGTCATTGAAATTTGCAATCATAAATCATCTAGTTTTGCAGGTAGGTAAGTTTATCAGATTATGGCAATTGTAAGCCTTTTGGGAAAACTCTAATTCAATAGTCAATTTCGTCTGTCCTCGATTACTTGAAAATATAAGTACATGGTTGATTACTTGGCTCTATTTTTGATGAAATATTTTCTTAGGAAAAATCTGAAAGTCAGAGGGTGCCTGTGCTTTAAAGTTTTACATCTCCCTATGTGAGTGATATTTCTGAATTTTTGGTATGATCGTGGAAGATTTTTCTTATGTTATTTGCAAGAATCCACCTTCTTGTTGGTTTGGTTCCTTGGATCAAGTTAGGAGAAATCAGATTTCTAGTTAACATCGATAAAGAGCATAGGAGTTTTTGTAGTCTTTAGGAATAGCAGGATCATTGGTAATGGTTCTTTTGGGCAGTAAAATTAAAATCATCAGATGATCAGAGTCTGTCCTAGTGCCTTAGCTATATGTATGGACATTTACCAACTAGACAATATCAATTCTTTTTTTATGCTTCCGTTTTCCTCTCTTGTTTTTGCTTGTGTACGTTGCTTTGATTTTTTTTTTTTTTGAAATATATGTGTCCAATCATATTTTTAGATACGGGTATAAGAATATGACCTTTTAAATACATGAAAAAAGCTTTTGAAAAAAATAAACATATTCATGTTAAATATATACAAGTATTTAACATTTATACTTGAATTCGAGCAACACATATACTAGTATCCATGTTAGATAAATATATTTACACCCGAATCCGAACAACATAATTACCTATGCCAAACAATATGGACTACGGTAGGATATCATTGTTATAGTACATAGAATTATGCAATGAACAACAATCCTTAGCTTTCAGTTTTCTTCTTATTTTTCTGTGTTTAAAGTTTGAATGGAAGGAGTAGTTGGGAAAGAAGTTCTGGTTCAATTTGCAACCTATGTAAGCAATTAATAATTCTGAATTTGAAACTTAATTAAATTCAAGGTTGCAAATCCCTAAATTCTGGTACTTGTGAACATATACATAGAAAAAGGTTTCTATGGTCATTGTCTGAAAAAGTCAGAAATGTTATGCCATACGACATCATGATCTGATTTCTATGAAGAATGAAGCATTATTACTCTATTCTTATAAGATGACAAATTCTGATGATTACTCCGCTTTGTTAAGAGGATTAGTGTTGTTAATTTTTTTTCCATTGCATTAATCACCGTAATAAAAACACGTACATTTCTTGAAGCTTTTGAGCAAGTTAGAGATGATGCTTTTGGAAGTTTCTTTGAATTCTATATAACACGACATCTATCAGCTTCTACGTAATTCGTGACGACAGTTGATGCTGATAGAAAACTAATATACAAGTAAAGCTTGTCTTTCCAGAGAGTAGAAACCTCCCCCGTACAACAGAAAATTAATTTATCAAGAAGAAACATCTTTTTGATGTCCTTCAGTGATGGAGCTGATTTATTAAGGAGAAACATCTTGTTGATGTACTTCAGATATGGAGCTGATTAGATCTTTAAAGGTTGTCAAGTCTAAGCTACGAAAGGTCTGTAAAGATAGAAGATGTCATTGGGCACTAGAGTTTGGTCCGGGACATGTTTGAATGCCTAAGTAAATATCTTAGAAAGCGTCGGGGACACAGAAGGAATAAATAAGAGGATATCAAAGGGGTTCAATATTTCTCTTAGCTGATGCCAATCTTTACTTTCACCTATTTATATATGATTGTGTGTTGCATTGGATGTTTGTGAGCCTGACAAATGGAAGTCAGATGTCCCGTCCTATGTGAGACACCCGTCAGGTGTAATGCGTAAGGTTGATCTAACAAATCACATATCTGATCATTTCAGACAGTCCCTTGTTATTTTAAGACAATTATTGTTATATTTGCTGTAAGTTTTCTTGATTTTCAGTCCGACTAGCAAGGCATATGCCATTGCATTGCCCTGAATGACAATTTCTGCATCCCACGATATTTATGCTGGAGCAAGGATGCATAGTTGCAAACACCTTAAATGTAACCAAAATAGTATGAAACCAATTATTCATTTGCACAGCCAACACTAAAATAATTGAAAGCATCCAGTTCTTATGCTAAATCAAATTAGAATCAAATACATCCAACAATAATAAAGTTCATTTTCCAGCAATATATCCAAAGTTTCTTATTTAATGCATCAGATTGAGACTTTGAATCTGAAGGATTGCTTATGAAGCCCTGAGCTTTGCAGAAGATTGTAGTGTTAAAATTAATGAGGGTGCTAATTAAGTTTTAGAAGTTCGAGTTTTACAAATATGCTAATCCCACAAACTTGGTAAATAGTAAACTACCAAAGAGCAAATTATTAACTCATTGTTATCTTGGGCTATTAGGGACTGGTGCTGATGGCTAAGCCTAATATCAGAAACCTGGTGAGTCCAGGATAAGTGGTGTGGGCATCGTAACAGTAGTGCTGCAGCCTGCAAGAACTTCATCTTGGCCTAATCCCAGAATCGCTCAATATTTTTTTGTTACTCCCTCCCGTACACTTATCTGTTTCTCTCTAGTCTCACACATAGTTAGACATGGATTCCACACCCATGACACAAATAAAATTAAATATTATCATATCAGACATATATCTATATTTAACATTTATCTCAAATCATGATAAGACAGATTTTCCACTCTTCTACATTTTATTTATGCATGCATTCATCAAAACCTTAATTATTTATATTTTTTTTCTTCATTTACAAAATTGAAATCAAATCAAGTCGAACTAAAATTAAAAATAAACAATAAAACCCAAAACTATATTTTCGTCCAACATTTCATTTGCTAAATGAATAGTTACACATATATCTTGAATGGAAAAAGGCAAAGCAAATAAAGTAGAGAAAAGTGTACCCTTAAGAGATGCTTTTTGGTTAAAGTAGACATGACTGCCTGCCTTAAATATATTACTGCTTACAAGACACTTAAAAAGAACTTTAAAAGAAAAAGCTGACCCTTGTGTTTAGGGACATAAAATACTAACTATAAGACTCCTTAAATGAAACTTCAAAAAAGTATCATGAAAACCAGTACTCAGGAAAGTCATCACGACCAAAACCAAATTCATCAAATAAGGGAAACACCAGAAACTGGTTCTTTTTCCATGCCTCTCACATTTTGACTCGCCACTGAGTTATCAAGGACACCGCAGGATTCAAGTTTTTACACTCCCAGACCAGTAAAGTTCCACATTCAATGCCAACCCACTAGGCTGAAGGGGATGCCCATCTTACATCCTTTTTGCAACAATACTTTTGAGAAGTTTCAATTGCATGCTCCACCGAAATTATAAACTTAGTGCAAACACACAACAGCGATTTCAATGAATTAATATTGAAATATGACTACCATTAATTCAATGCATTGAGAATTAATTACTTTTTGTCACGTTTTATATACCTTTTTCGTAAATAACACCTTAACAATTGCACAGCACTGAGACTATTATGTAAAGGGATGCCTTAAATATTCAGTTGTTTGATCAAATATCATCACTTCCAGCTCCAAATCTTGTATTAAAGTACATAGGTCCTCCAATGTTTCCAGCAACGCCATCCATAAGAGCAAATCTCATATCTTCCGATGGTTTCCAGTGCCGTTTCCTCTGGTTGATGAACCAATTGTTGATTTGCTTCTGGTCTAGTCCTGTTGCCTCTGATAGTTTCAACTTCTCATCCTCCTGCAACACCCACACACACTTTCTAAATATTGTAGCAATAGTTTCCAGCCAAATATGTTATGGGAGAACCAAAATAAATAAATAAATAAATAAAACATATATAATATGCAAATAAAAGAAGCGAATTTAGAGGAGTTCCAACGCTCCCTTCCATAGCTTTTACCTCTTTTCTTTGTAACATGATAGTTGAAAATGAATCTTCAAAACACAATTGTACATCATTGTCTTGGGAGATAGTTGAGTTAAAAAGAAATACAAAAATATATACTTATTGGGGGTAATGATCTCTATATATAACTGAATTAGGGTTCAAGGGCAACGCATGCAGTAGTCTAATTTCTTCGGAAGGATTCGATGATCTAATAACATTAATTAGTCTCAGTGAACCTAACCCTAATGAGGGCAAACAAGCAGTTACAAATGAAATGTTTTAAGTATTTTGAATTGAATTCGTTTCATAATACTACACTGACATTGATCTCATATGACATATAGGCATGCATGATGATCAGGGAGATCTGGAAGAAAAGAAAGGAACAAAAGTAATTAAGTTGAACTATAATTACCGTAGGATATGGCCATCTATAATGATTGTTCCACCAATCCAGAAGTGCCATCCTTGCATCTTTTGGTAGCTTTCCTTTCTTTCTCTTTTTCAAGAATTCTTTTCTCAAATTGCTTAGATAGCCACTGTATTTGCGCATGAGCATTCCTTTGATGTGCTGGCTTGGATAGGCAGCCGGAGAACCTTGACTTCCAGAAGCTTCCACCTCCCCACCACTTAACTGATCTTCCTCTGAAGTCCCAGCAGCTTCATCTGAAAATTAGAAAAACATATAAAATTTGATTATCTTCTAAACATAAAGATGATATTCCTGTCATCCAAGTTCAAAAACCTGACAAAGACTAAAGGCAGTTAATTAGAACCTATGTTATTCGAATTCGGTTGTGAGCGTCGGACAAAAGGTATATTCAATTTTTTCCAAAATTTTTATGTATATGGAGAGTCCTTGAAGGATCATATCCCCATAATACTCGTGTCTAGATATGTGTTGGACACAAATACTTAAAGAAAAATAAAGAGTTGGACCAACATAGATCAGAATCAACCTTCAATTCGGGCTTATACAAAACAAATTAACAGGTTTTGTCAAGCTAATAGCTGCATGGTGCCATGGTCTTCATGTATTATCCAAAGCGTTTTATAGTTCAGACAAATTCACCATAAACAAAGCAATTAGCAGAAACAAAGAAAAGCAATTAATTAATTCATATACAGTTATTTGTAAAATACAAGCATACACATGAACAACTCGGCAAAATATTTCTTCAACCTATCATGCAAGATTTTGCTGGAAAAGGCCGGCAGAGTAAATATATAAAATATCTGATGGCCATTGGAATAAATATTAGAAAAGAAACAAAAAGTTTTAGCTTGTAGCATGATTTACTGCTTGAGAAATCATCACCATTTTTGGTGAAGCATAAATGTTTTGCTCATTTATATAATTTTAAAGCAGGTACTTGTTTGTGCTTTCTCAAATTGATTTAGAAATTAAAAGGGAATCTGTAATTTTTATGGTGAATATGATGAATTAAAATTAGTGTGAAGGGCTATTTTCAATATGAAAAAAAAATAATTAATTAATTAATTTGCTGCACACGTCAACAATTTGATTAGATGTTGAGCAACTGAATCACATAGTTGTTTAAATATGTAAACCAAAATTAGAAAAATAAATGAATCTCATTTACTCATTCAAAATCGAAGCTCTATGAACTAATAAACTATATATGTAAATCGAAATTTAGTTTAATTAAACATTTGAAATGTTATTATGCCCATTTTGAGGTGCTTCAATTGATTGACTTAAAAAACAGAAAAGAAGAAAAAAAAAAAAAAAAAGAAGAAGAAAAGATGAGGGACTCATCATGAATAATTTAATTAATTACGAAGAAATATATAGAAAAAAAAATAATTACACAGATATTAAACCAAATTATAATGTCTCGTTAAATAAACCCATATTAACCTCACATTTGGTCCCCATCCTCAAAAATATATTCACAGATCCACCATGCAGCTGTTCTTACCGCTTAAAGTGCAAACAAATCATTTATGAAACACAATTGAATTCAAGCATGGTAAGAAAATAGGTTACTGGACAAAACAAAATTATAGATACTACAGTCCCTGGAACTTACTTTAAGGGTTTTTTAACATATATATATATATATATATATATTTTACATGCACAGTAGCAGGAGAGTGAAGTGATTAGAGGGAGTTCTCCACGCTCATTGACAATTTTTTTAATGCAAAAAAGGTTACACTTTTTACCAATTATGGTACTTTTAAGACGAGAAAATCCACAGTTAAAAACTTTACCGGAGCGATAATCCAAGGTTTTTGTCACTGCTCCTTTACAGAGATTACTTAGCTGTGATTCGATGTTGCTCAAGAACATTTTAGCTTCATCGAACGGCTTTGATAACTCCTCTTTGTATCTATGAAGAATCTCACAGTATGATTCCTTCAAAGTTCAAACAAATAAAAAGAAAGAAACCATCAACAAGAGAAGAAGAAGGTTATTCAGATTCATGCAGCAAGTGTTCTTCCCTTTTCTTTATACGTTTTCTTGAGAACCAAACAATTAAAACCTTGAGAGATAAAAAGGGCTTTGTGTTTTCCAAAGACAAAATGAGGAATCTTTGGCTATTAAGTACCATGAACTCGTCAAGTTCTGGGTCAGCTCCTATGTCACTGCAACCGCTTCTAGGGTGGTTCTCTCGGCCAATTTCTTCGAGAAGAGAAGCCAGCTCAGGCGGTGCTCCAACCTATATATAAGAAAATACTCAAAGATCAAGCCGTCCACCAAAGTTTCTCTAACATTGAAGAATCTACGATTTTTTTATGGTTGTTTTTTGGCAACCAGTTAAGCTTGCTAGACTATTAGCACCAAACTATAAAAAAGAAGCAGAATTTATTATAATGAGAATTAGTCATAAAAAAAAGCAACCAAAGACGTTAAAACAAATAACCACCTTTTGGCATTCTATGTACGCAGATACTAGGTTTGGATAACGAGGGTGACTGGCGATCTGGGTCTTGATCAGATCAGACATATCTGACCCAGTAGCATCTGTATCAGCTGCTTGATGATCAAATTGAAGCAAATGATCGACTGGACTGAGAAAATCAGTGGTAACAGCAGCAGTCAAGGTATTAACCCCTTCAATATCCTTTGAACACAAGATTGTTGGATCTTCAAGCCTGTACAAGTCCTCCATAATGTTTTCAGTTTTCACACGAAAGAGTAGGTAACAAAATCAAAACAAATACTTGGTAATCAGAATCAAGCTCCTTTGAAAGATCTAGCAACTTCGGTTTTATGTAAAGATCTCTAACATGCCCTAGAATATCTAACAATGATCTTAGACTTCACACTACACATGCAAGCTTTCTTTCCAGTACTTGTATTCCATTATCCACAAGAATCGAAGAGAAACTAATTTATGTTGGGAGCTTAGCTGAAGAACCTAAAGGTTTGGGAAACTTGGGGAGTTTAAAAGAAGAAATAATAGCCGCGACCAGAGAAACCAAAGCAGGTGAGTTTTGACAAAGAGAGAAGAAGCAGAAGGGCAAAGCTAGGAAGCAAAAACATCTAAGGATTTATTTTCACATATCTTAGTTAAGTTCAAGTAATGAAAAGGACCAGAGCTTGCTTTCTTTTCCAAGACAAGATAAGCTGGTAGAAAGAAAGAGATGGAGAGAGATAATGTTGGGTGCGGGCTGCTTTTTACACTTTGCGGAGACGAATAGGATAGCAGAGAGGTAGAGACAGCTAAAAAAGAGGGGGTCGGGGAGTCTGACCACACGTGGTCACACGCTCTGGAACAGTGAAAGATTTTTTTTTTTTTCTTTTACATTCATTTATTTATTAAATTGAAGGATGTTGATTTGATAAAAGCGTAAAAGTAGTCCTTCAGATTTTGTTTTCATTTCAATATATATATTCATTGGGCGTTTTAACTGTGATGTTCATTTTTTTTAATTTTATTAGAAAAAGGCCAAGAAATGAATCTGTGTGTCTGTGTGACATGACATTCTGCCATGTTTCGTAAGTTCATTGGTTGTCTTGTTGATAATTGTGGGTCCCGAAGAAATAAGCGAAGGGAAGTGGACTACTGCTGTTCACCTACAGGGTAATGTCGAAGTGTGTCCCTCGAATAATTACATTTTATCAAATATAATATAAAAAATAATTAAAATATATTATTATATAAAAATTAATATTTATAAATATATAAATATTTAAAATTTATATAATATAAATTAAAAATTTACAATATATCATAGATAAATTTTGTTTACATCAAATATTAATAATGACCATGCTAATAAAATGGTAAGTATCTAATATTTTTATAGAATGATTAAGCATGAGATTAGCAGACGTAATAATCTCATCATAAATATAAATACGAAGATGTTCATTACCAGCGATTAAAGTTATACTTTTAATTTCTTTAAAATCAGGAATCAAATGATAAACTTTTAAAAATGATATATATTTATATGAATGTATCATTTGAATTTTATCCCTTTTCTTAAGCTAAAGAAAACTAAAATAATAAAATTTAAAAAGAAAAAAAAGGTAAAAAAAAGAACATGTAACGCGTGGATGCTTCTTTCATATAATTAACTCAAGTGTTAAATCTAATTGATTTGAACTCAAAATAGTTTAAATCTAGAATAGGCCAAATCCAATTAGCTCAAGTGTCAAACCAGATTGATCCAAATACGAGATGGATTAAAATCAAAATAACTTAAACATAAAATAACTAAAAACTGAAACAACTTGACTTGAAGAAACCTAAAATTAAAACGATTTGAACTTAAAAAATTAAATTCCTAAAATGATTCAACTCGAATTTCATCTTTTTTTATTTATTCCCAAGCTATTGAAATATAATAACATTTAAAAGCAAAAAAAAAGTTTGAAAACAGCATGTGACATGTGGATACCTCCTCCATTTAATTAATCCTAGTATCCCATCTAATTAACCTGAATCTAGAATAGGATGAACCTGATTAACCTAAATGTAAAACTCGATTGACCTTAATGTAAAATAAATTGAAACCAAAATGACTCAAACACAAATTTAATCTAAAATTGAAATGACCAAATCTGAAATAATTCAAAATTGAAACAATCCAAACCAAAAAATTAAATACTTAAATGATTTAACCCAATTATACCTCTTTTTTCATTTTATTTTTTTAAGCTAAAAAATCTAAAATGATAATAAAAAAAAGGAAAAAGCCAGAAAATATCATGACATGTGGACATGCTCCGCTTCCTCCAAATCATCCAAAATTTATATTTTAGATATAAATTATTAATATTAATGTTTTCAGAATTCGGGTATCAACTTATATATATATATATATATATATATCAATCAATCAATCTTTCTTAGTTTTATTTAATCAGTTTTAATAAAAAAGTTTTCACGAACTTCACTAGCTTAAGTTTTTTTCTAAAATTTTTTTTATTACTGTGTACTGTACTAAGTGTCCGGTTGTATATAAATGATGAACAATAGTCACTGGCGGATGCAATATAAATTGCTAGTAAAGACAGTCTTTTAACTCTTTATAGTCTTGAATTTAACTAATTCCTACACGTACTGATGATAAAGTAATTAAAGCAAACTTCACATAATTTTAATTACCCTCTTTCGAACATATTTTATTCTTTAAAAATATTAAAAATTATTTTTATTAATACTTATATATTATTATAATTAAATTAAAAAACATTTTTATTAAATAATAATCGTCCACCTCAAATTGCAAAAATTCAACTCAATCCAATTCAATTCACGCCGGACGGGTCGACTATCCACAATCTAGTACAACTCCTTTCACCATCTCCTTACGAATAAACACCACACTTTGGAAATCTGCTTTTCTTTTTAAAATACAAGAGCGTAACACCTAATGAATGACTAAATAAATAAATGAATAGAGGGACTATAATACCACCTAACGTCATATTCATAAGAATCCGAATTGCCTCGTTTTGCCTACAATGAATGTCTAACAAATGAATGAATCAAAGCAACACCTTCCTACCAACCTACACATTAAATTCAGACAAAAATCTTTAATATATTTCAGCTCAGTTTCAAAATGACATGGCAAGCGTATGTACGTTGTGGTTAAAAGCTTTTCTTCCTGCAAAGCAAGCACCCATCAATTAAAAGAAATTGATTTTCACTGGTTCATACTTGATGGACAGACATTACATTAAAACCGTGAACAGAAACCAACATATCTCATGCCTACCTAATTAAATTGCTTTAGCATAAGTCCTCCCACCAACAAAATAGTAGTTAGTATTTCAGCATCTCAGACGAATCATTTACGTAACACTGCTTCCGAAGGACGAACTTGATTACCATAAAACATCATCTTTTCACTTCTTCAGGCAGTACACAGAACGCAAGTTATCAAGAATATCTGCACACTCTATTGGACTTGCCTCTTTACAGAATACTTCATCCCATAACCTGGCAAGCTCTGTTCAATGGTAATGGCAACTCAAGTCAGCATACTGATTTACATCATTACATCTCTATCGTATATAGTTAGGAGAAATAAAGCTTCTTTTTTCCTCAAAGATTCTGTTATATTTTTTTATATTAATTAGGTAATAGATCCATGTTACTAAACATTCCAACAGGACTTGTACAACTCGAAAGTTACAGATGGTAAACAATCACATAAACATACCAGCCTTGTCTGTAGGTGAAAGAAACATGATAAGCATGTCAAATCTCGGGACCTTGGTTAAATTTTCTAGATACTTAATAGCCAAATACACATCTTCCCTGTAAAATGAATAAACCAAGAGGGAGTCAAGAGTCGGGTCAAGACAAAAAATAAATATACGAGTCTGAGGCAGTAGACAAAATCAAAGAATTCTATTTACCTGAAAAAGGTGGCAACACATTTAACAATGTCAACTAACATGGAAGCAGACAAGGCATTTTTAAAGATCTGTGGCAGTGCACCTGGAGATGTAACCTACAACCATACAACAAAACGTCAGTTGTAGCATGAATTAAAAAACTTAAAAAGAAAGAATAGCATTCACAAAGACATTTTATCGTAAAAGACAACATAGATGCCTCGTCATGTAAAAATAGAGCAAAATAATACCAACTAATGCAGACCTTCAAAAGATGAGCCTGTAGTGCACGGTCACCAGATAGGGCTCTCCAGGAAACCTCAAACTGATATGCTGTACTAGGGGCACCGATGTTTTTTGCAGCTTCGGCCATGGCTCGAGTGGCTGCTCGAGAAGCAAGCTCTTGCACTGAAGCTTTCAGCTCTTGCTTTCTAGCTCTGTTATTACTCTACAAAAATCAAATGAGGGCCCAATCAACCTCAATTTTATTTAAGGGGAAAAAAGCACAATAGTTATAGAAGTATACATTCTACTTGAGGATAGATATGATGCAATATTTAATAGGGTAGAAATGCAGAAGAAATTCATCTTAAAAAATGAATAAAACAGTACATTGAATCCTATGATACTTACAGACAGACTCTATAGCATTCTTGACCTCAAATAAATTAAACAGTGCAACTTAGGCTGCTCACTGAATTACACTGCAGACTCCTTTACTAATACAATGCCAAAGCAACTATATAAAACTAGTGACATTTCAAAGTCAGGGTAATATAGTTGTTTACAAGCATAATTTACTTGTTTCCGTGTCTATGCATGCACGCTATAGAAGCAGGATTTCAGTCAGAAACCAAGAATTCCCTGCTTTAAAAATCAAATCCTAGTAAAAAATTTGTAATTTAAGGGGTTTCTTAACAATGATTCGATGGGATAGCTATCAGAGGACCACCTCAGGGGGAGGGGTCTATATCTATGTGGACTAGGATCAGAAACCTCAAGTTTTGACACCCAAAAAATGCAAATAAAAGGGCAGAGCCAAGGATGCACCTTTATAATATTTTAACTACTTGGAGAAAAACCTGAACCTTCTCAGAACCAAACAAAAGTGTGACCGATAAAAGTCTCAGGAAACGAAATATGCTTAAATATATTATTACCTTAAAGCTCTCTGAACCAACGATCCCAGCATCTAGTTGAGTACCATCCGTCCCGCCTCCAGCCCTGATATTTTTTTCTCCTATTTCCTCCAAAGTGACAGATACCTTATCCGGTTTCTTTTGCTTGTCACATTCAGAAACCTAACAAGAGAGATATGCTAAATGAAAACACAACAATCTCCCATTCTAGACTAGAAAAGTACATTTGAAAAACTTCAACTTCCAACATTAATGTATCTCTTCATTTGACAATAATCTAGAGTTACATATTGTCCCATATTGCAAACTGGTCCATGAGGAAGAATGCATAAACAATTCATTCCTCTCCATCTTTCAACACAAGCTGAGTACTTCATCAGCACAGTTAGGTGCATTATCTACTGGCAGCCATAAATATAGGTATTCTCTAACAAGAACACGTGCTTAATTACCATGGTTTACAAGGTTAATGACAAATCAGTTTCAAGAACTCTATTTATAAGCAAGCATTAAGCATAAACTATGCAGGGATCACTATCCATAAAGTTCAACAGCTGTCAAGAGGACAATGGAATTTCTAACTTCTGATACCTTAGTTTGATACCCATGAACTGTAGCCACTCCTTTCCTTTGAGTAGTGTTTGAGACAGAAGGCATCCCATGTCCATTCTCTTTAGTCTCTGACTTCCCAACTTCCTGAGCTCCTTGCATATACCTTCTTAAAACCCCAGATGCCTTCTGAACTATCTCCTGGGATTGATTAAAATGACAAGCGAATCAAATGCAATAGGAAAACAAACAAATAATAACAAAACAGAAAATTTTCTAATAACCATCCCATCATGCTAAGAAAACTAAAGGAAAAGAAGAGGCTGCATGCCTTCAGCTCAGCTTTTTGATAGAGAATACCTAGCCTGATTTCCATCCATTATTCTAACCAGTTTTATCACCCACAACTTTTCTAGGTAATTGGAGTCCCTGAACTTTTTGACAGTTAGATTTCAGAAGGTATATCCAACAAAACAGAAAATGCTTACTTTCTCATACAAGGTTTTAAGCTCTGCATGCTGTTTCTTGATCTCTTGATTGTTAGGCTCTAACCTCAGGGCAAACTCAGCATCTGCAAACAACTATGTTCATATAAGATCTATCAAATTTATATAGAAGTGGTACAAAAGAATCAAGTATCAACTTAAGAGAGAACTTTCACTCAAGATACCTTCAATGGATTCTCTAAGTTTCCCAACTTCTTTTCTAGCTGTTGCTCGACGTGAGTATGCTTTTATGTAGCGATCATCAAGATTTAAGGCCTCTGTACAGTCATCTTCGGCCTCTTGAAATCTAAAGATCAGAAAACAAAAATCATATTGGTGACATTTATCTCATCAAATGTATTATTCATGCAATAACTCAATAACAGAACATTTGGCCATTTAAAGAAAACTATGAAACTAGGGGAGGCTATAAATGTTCAGATTATTTTCCTAGATATACAAGTGGACGTCACCAAAAGAGTTTCAAACTCACTTTCTTATCTTAAGATAGGCCATAGCCCTATTTGCATAAGCTACAGCTGTTGGCGACAGGGCAATGCTCCTTGAATAGCAGTCAATAGCTTCTTTAAACTTCTTTTGCTTAAAATACTCATTTCCCTGCAAATAGCAAAATATTTTACTCTAATCAACATCAAACGTAAAGTCAGACATGCTCGAAAGGAAAATGTCATAAAAACTGAACTTCCCACCAGTTCTTTCTCGGAAGCAGCATCGGGCATATTCTCCCCAGTCATAATACTACTTGATAAACTGTTCAATTTATCATAATCCTGCAAATAATCATATTCCTGCAAATAATCATATTCCCCAGATCTGGTACTCGAAGAATTATTCAGGGACATTTTTCCTGTTGACCTTCCTTTCTCACCGATCTTCTGTAAAAATGGACCATGTAAGTTTCTACATCAAAGTGACATACCGGAGGAAATGAAATGAATGATCACATTAGTATCATACTTAACAAAATGTTTGGGGGTTGAAAAGTTACCCTTTGTTCTTTACCAGAATCCTGTGATTTCATTTTCTTATCTTTGTCCTTAAATGAAAGTTCCCAATCCTGCAAGTCATTTAAAAAGCCCTGGAAATCCTGGGGAAAAAAAAAACCAGGGACAACGAAGAGTAGATGGAAAATAGAGTAACCTTTTAGTTGTTTGCTAAAAGATGAAGAAAACAAAGAGAACCCGAAATTGAAAAGTGATAACAAATAGTACTTGGAATTCTAAAACCTACAAAATTCAAAGCTTTAAGCTTGAATACAATCGACGCTTTAATCAAATTAACTCAAAATAGTCCTTGGAAAAAACTCAATTTTTCATAATGAATTAACTAAATTAAAGAAAAAAAAAGCATAGAAAAGAACTTCAGAGAGCCAGAAAGTAAAACATATTTTGCGCAACAAGTGATTTGCAAAGCTGAAAAGACTGAAACAACCAATAAAAACGGAAGAGACCATTAAAAAGAAAAAGACGAACTGAAATACCAGAGCTTGATCACGGCTATGCTTGCTTGCCATTGAAGAGATTAGAAGAAGAGCTTAGATGAGGATGACTCTGGAAGAGAGCGAGCGAGAGAGAGAGAGAGAGTTGCGTTGTTAAAATTGCTCAGTTTGAATAACTTTATTTCGATTTTCGAGTCCGTTTTAATTTTGGATTTTATGGCTAGAAATGAAGATCAGGCCCATTAAAACAAACCAACCCATCTATCCTTGCTCAACCTTGTCTTTTTTTCCCACATATAACATTCATTCAAACATAAAATTAAAGGTGGAATTTGGAAGTTTTAGAATCGTTGTGTTCTGGCCTTGTGATTGTCACTTAATAACATTTGAGATAAATGATCTGCCCCCCATTCCTTTAATGAAACATCTACAAAGCTTAGCAACCATTCACTGATTGAGAACTTATTCTTGGAGTTTTCATTTGAAAGAAAAAGCCATGCCCAAAAGTAATTAAGGAACAGCACTAGCATAGCATGGACATTTGTAAGAAAGCCAACTTTGTCAGTTGGATCAATTGGCTTCAATCAATGTGGTTGGATGAAAATTGTTGAAAACTAAAAATAATGCATTGCCGAATTTCAAGGAGTTGGGCCTTAGGCAGGCTGTCTCCCCTTTGAACCCTATAAGGGTGGCCCAAGAATTAAAATGTTGGACCTTTTGAGGGGTCCAAAATATGAAGCAAGTGACACGTGGGAAGTGGAAAGGCCGGCAAAGATAACGCAAAGAAAGAGAGAAAGAAAGAAAGAAAGGGGTCAATCAATGTCATGTCATTTCATTTCATTTCCTATGAAAAAAGCTGAAAAGACATTTTCATTTTCGAAAAGACCCCTACGCAGTCGGCCCGCATTCACAGTTCACACTACACCTTCCATTTTCAATCATGTAAAAAAAAAAAAAAAGGTTTTCTTTTTTTTTTTCTTCTGTTTTATTTATTAGTTTTTAAATAATAAAAAGCTTTTTTTTTGCTTTCATTTTCATCTCTCTCATCATATCATCATCATCGGATCAGATCAGATCAGACGGTTAGAAAGCTAAACCCACCTTTCACGACAGTATCGCGCGAGATGCGCGGGTGCTTCCGCTAACTTCCTTACTTCCCCCTCCCCTAGATTTTCTCATTTCTGTTCTGTTATGTTCTGTCCTGTGGGTCCCAGTCCTTTTGGAAAATCCTTCCCAGTCGTACTCATATTCATTTCTTTCCTCTTTTTCCTCTTCCGAAAATATTATTATTTTAATTTTCCTTCTAAAAAAAAAAAAAAACGAAAAACCGAAAGTCTAAAACTACGGGGTAAACTAAAACCCATTTTTTACGCTAAAAAAAATTACCTTTTCAAATGTTATTCGCAATAATAAAATAGCTGTGAAAATAATGTGCTATTACATCTTTTATGCGATCATGGCAAACTAATTCTGCCAATTTCTTTCATAAGTACATTATTTTTTCATATGAATTAACAAGTGGACGTTTTTGCGAATGCTACTTTGTGATAATTATCATCTTTTAGGATGGAAATAAAAAAAAAAAAAAAGGGTTCCTTTCTCCAATATTACGTTTGGTTTCCCCCCCACCCCTTTATTTATATTACATTCGCTTTGGATAAAGCTGTATTTATCAAGTACCAATTTCAAAATATTACCCGGTAGGTAACACCACTTTATCATACTGATTGCATTCATTACATATATATATATATATATATATATATATAAAGAGTCGCAAGCTTTTTAAATGCTTCCAAAACCGTTTGCCAAAAAGAGTGAATCAAGTTGGCGAAAAAAAAAAAAAACCTCTTACATTGCCAAGGCTACTTGCGAAAAGGTAAAGTGGGGAGGGGGACCTGATGATAAAGCAAAGAAGGGCTATCATTTTATTTCATAAGCCAACAAGCAGGTTTTTATTTTCTATAAAATGTCAAGCACGTCCAGTTCCAGGTCCTCCTAGTGTTAGAACCACATCTCGAAGATCACTTCTTAGCTTTGGATCTTTCGCTGCAGATGAAGAAGCTCTAGTCACCGAATGCGGTCGATTTACTAAAGCTTGTCGAGAGCTGTGAGTTGGTTCCAGCACAATACGCATTGTTGGTGGCTGGGAAGGTTTGACGGGTTCGGAATTGCTTGAGTTTAGAAATGGCTGAGTAGCAGCAACCTGACCTGTTGATGCAGGACTTTGAGCGAGCATTGGCCCTCTAGAGATGACTCCAGCTCCCTAAAATCGATCAAATAAAGTGATAATTAAGTTATAGTCGAACAAATGAATTAGAAAGTTCCATAATTAAGAACATAAAGCTTACAGGTGCAAATAAGACCCCTCTGAGTATCTTCCCATTAACAGTTGCTGTCATCAGGAAACCCGAGTCGAACGCTCCATCAACTTTACCACGAACTTCAGCACCAAGCTGAGGATAAAAACCCTTGTGAGAGGCTTGAACAAGTGAAAATAGAGCTTAAGAGCTTAAACAAGAAACCCCCAGTAAGAAAAGAAACAATGCTAATAGGTCGATAACATATTTAATGCCAAAAATATTAGATAAACAAGAAAGTTAAGGTATTTAAATCTTCAATCAATAAACAGATGCTTCAACAAAGACCAATACTGCTGTCGCTATCAATCAACAACAATCAGATATTTCAATTGCAAAATTTGTAGTCTTCACTTCTATAAAAATCAATGTTTTACCAGGTTGTGAATGGGTCCTGCCTCCAAGTGTTTTTGTTCCACAGTTGAGTATTGCGTTCCTGTTCTGCCAGCATGAACTACATGCAGATATTGTTCTGGTTTTTTAAGGTTTTGATGTTCTCTTACAAACTGCAGACCTTCTTGAGTTTTATGGACCATATATCTGGTCTCCTTATGGTTATTTAGAACACTATTAGGCAGACAATTGCTTGCAATATGATGGAACTTCTTAAACAGGTTAAGTTCATGAGACCCGGTGGAATCAGTGGGCTTTTGTGCTGGGGCTTGTTCCTGATCAGATTGTGAAGGGGATGAATGCTGCGAGAGTGAAAGGGAATGTTCTTCTTGTTCTGATTCAACCTCCCATGCCTTTGGATTGGCACTTCTTTTCCTCTTTAAATTTGATGTATCTAAGAGTAATGAAATAATGAAATTTATAATATTTGAAACATCAAGCTCTATATGAGGCAGCGAAATATGATTCTAAACCAACCTGAACTGAACCGAGAAGAGTGCTTTGCTTCTTGGTCTGGTACATGAGCTTCCTGTTTTGCTACTTCATTATCTCCAAAGTACACAGATTTCTGCTTCAAAATAAAATAAGCACCTCTTATCGCATATGGTCATAACAACTAAATGGGGTAGAGATTTTGCAGTTTATCCAGCATATTCATTACCAAGTTATTTGGTGCTACTCTAAGAAATCTTCTCTTTTCTTGGTTCCAATGGCTTCTAAAAGTTTTGGACATGGAATTGGAAATGTTAAAACGACCATTAGGATGCTGTGTTCCAAGTTGTAAAACCAACAACTCATTGATTGGATGCTCATCCTCTCCACACCTGCATGCATTAAGGAAATGTCCATGAAATAACAAGTCAAACACTACTTCTCAAGACGAGAGAGACAGGGACGCAAAGCAATAATGTAATTAAAGGAACTTACCCTCCATAGATAGCAATATCTGATTCTGTGAAGACAGCTGTATGAGAAAACCTCCCTTGAGGCTGCTGACCGCATATATCTAGTTGAGCCCAGCAACAAGCACTCACGTCTAGGACCCAGACATCATTGTAGTAGTGTTTATCTCCAACCCCTCCAATAATGAAAACCTTCAAAATCATAAATTTTTCCAGTTGTAAAACTCCCCAAATGATCATATCCTTGATATAAAACCCACTTCAAATTCTAACAATAACTGCAGACAAAAATGAATTAGTCTCATTATTAGTAAGTATCATAGGCTACCTTTGCTCCAATATTCACAGCAGCATGACCAGCTCTAACACCTGGTAAAGAGCCTTGAACCGCCAACTATAAAGAAAATGATAAAAAAAATCTTGGGGAGTTATAATTCATGAAAGTGAGATATCAGTCGAGCAATTTGATTGTTTACATAAATTGAATCTGTGGGACTGGGAAAGTGAAACCATACCCTTGACCAAGTTGAAGTTTCCATGTCAAAAATGTCAATATCTCCATGATATCGATCACCACAGTCCCCGCCATAGACAACGAGCTTGTTCCCTATTGCAACAGCACTGTGACTGTCTCTAGGGACAGGGATATGACCTCTCACCGTAGGTGAAGTCCATATCATTTTCCTAAGGTCCAGAACATGCAAATCATTCAAGTAATTTGCTTCACCTTCACCACTACCTCCAAAAATCACTACCTTATCTTCACCAATAAGCGTAGCGGTATGACTTTCACGAGGAGAAGGTGCAACACCGTTGCATTCAGCTCGTATCCACTCTTTCGATGCAAGGTCCAATATATGAAGATCATTTACCTTCTTAGAACCATTAGTGCCCCCAAATACCATCAATTTAGTCCCTACAAGAACAGCACTGTGGCTATCTCTTGGGCCAGGACCCAGCCCTGTGGTTTCGAGAGTTTTCCAAACCATTGTGTGGAGATTTAGCATGAGAACATCACTGAAATGTAGACCTCCACAACACCCCTGTAACGGTTAAAAACAGCCTCATCAATATGCAGGACTTTATATTCCTCTAAAAGCAGTTCTCGATCTTTCCCTTCCTAAGTTTTCTCTCCTACTGATAGAAATAAGCATCAAATTTTAAAAAATTCAGCAGTCCTATGGCTCAATAAATAGCAAAACAGAATTAAAGAGAGATGATGGCCAAGCAAAAAACAAAAAGTTAATGATTTGCTTCTATTTGGAAAAAGCAAGCCTAATGTTCACACACTGTTTTAAAGCCAAGGATAAACAAACTCCTCCCCTCTTACACAGATTTCCAACCTAGCTTAATTTCCTTCAAAAAGGTTGAACAGGATGCATCTAACAGCTAATACAATATTGTGAACCAAAATAACAATTAAAAGAAAAACATATTTTCACCCTTTTCATGGAAGGACTCAAATCAAACTTCTACCAGGAAGTTACAAGGCCCTGCTATGCATGAGTGATAACCTGTTGCGAAAATTTTAACAGTCACAGAATAGCGACAGAATATCAGGAAAAAGATTTTATTTTTGAAAAAAAAAAAAAAAGAACGGGAAAATGAATAAAAAGGAACAAAGGAGGAAATCTAGAAAAAAGAGAGATAGAAAATGAGATTGCTTTCTAGTGCCATAAAAAAAGAGGAGTTTTTTTGGCCATCATATAGAAAAAGGAGTTTAACAGTCTTCCTACCTATAGTCTTATTAATTAGAGAAGGTGAAACAAGGTCAAACTGCAGATATCATTCCAGCCAGAAGAAACATAAAAGTAGCAATGAACTAAAACCAATGAAGAAAGTTGTATGTTCCCTTAACTAAAGAGAGCCAAATTGCATAAAAAGAGAAAACAAAAAGTAGTACAAGCTTAAGCAATTTGTAGAAAATATCAATAAAAATACCAGTGAAAAAGTAGTTACAGAAAAGATACTCAGAAAAAAAAATTCTGCATTGTTTGGTGTACTAGACGAGAATTAATAACATCGATAAAAAGGCCAAAAAACATTAATGGAAGAATTAAAGTCAATTTGACATACCCCAAAAATATAAACAACCCCATTCGAGAAGCAAGCAGAGTGCCCCCATCTCTGAGAAGGATTAAAACCTGAAACTTTAGGATAGAACCACATTGCTTTGTTCTTTGCAGTTTCAACTCCAAGAGACCCCATTGATTTGTGTATGGTTTGTTGTTCTTCTTCTCTCGGTAGTTTTTGTCTTTGGCTTTGGCTTTGTGTTAGCTTTAGTTCTACTTCAACACAGTGCTTGACAATGATGAAGCAAGCAGAGGAGCGAAATACAGAGTCAAAAGAGGACATGAACAAGCCAAGCGATATATCAACTATCAGTGTCAATCGACATGAAAAGATGGGCGCTTTCAAGTCCATATCACTGTGGCAACCAACTGCCACAGAAGTTTACGGTGAAAAACAACAATTTTTTTTTCCTCTCTAATGTATACCGTCAAAGAAAAAAAAATGATAACCATTTATGTAACATGGGTGAATAGGTGTTCATGACTACAAACAAGTGATGTAAAATCATGGGACAGTGAGTGTTAAGAGAGAGAGAGAGAGAGAGAGAGAGAGAGAGAGAGAGGGGGTGTTTTCTTTATCTTTGTTATTTAAGAGATTAAAATTTGTTTTTATACTTTTTTCACGTTTGTCTAACTGAAAATGATAGAGCGTGGGGTTACTGGGGTTGTGGAAAATGACGGGGAAGGAAGCAGGTTTTACTTTGTTTCTCTTTTCAATGTTTTTTTTTGGTTGGCATGATTTTGGGATTGGTGGATGACTAGGCTTTCTTTCTTTGTTTCTTTCTATGACTATGAAACCAAGTTTCAATGTGGGTGGGATATTTGACGTTGGTTGATCTAGAAATGTATCTTCTTCTCAAGGGTCTTTGGGCGTGGGTGAGGGAAAGTATGGGACTTTGTGCCGTGGAATTATATTTTTTTTTCTTTTAAGTTTTGGGAAATGGAGTGGTATTGTGCTGACTGTTGGTTCCCCTACGCTGTTACAGGGTTTTTGCTTTCCAAAGGAGAGGGAGCTTTCCGCCACTAAAATTGGGGCAGTGCATGTAGCAGCAGCAGATCTCTAATTACTGATTTTATTAACACTAATCCATGATTAATATATTAGTCCACAGCATCTCTTTTTATTTGTACCTATTACATTACAACGGAGGTTGGTCACTCCAACCGAAAGGAAAAAGAAAAAGATTTCACTGTCTGTCTTTCTATTTTGCTCTATTTCCCCTTGGAGTTTGTCTAATATCTCAACTAAAAAAAGTGTTCAAACCACCATCGTCGGAAGCAGTAATTCATTTTCTAATTAACAAAGGGCTCATTAATGTTGTCTGCAGTGCACGATGCCTATTCTGCTCCCCTTTCGCTCCATGCTTGAGATAGTATTATCTGCTCCATAACTAAATTTTTTTTAGACTTTTAGAGATTAGACCTGCCTGTTTGTTCTTTTTGGGAATATATAAATTTTTATGCGCTTTGCTTGCGGGATCTTAACAAACTCAGCCTTTATGTTTCCTTTTTTATGCAAGTTATTCAAGGATTTAGTAGCAAGAGTACAATTAATGATTGTTGAATTTGGAATCAATTCTCATGCTATAGTTCTGGTCTATCCAGCTCTAGCTCTGTCTGGCTAGGGAGATACTTATAACATGGCCTTTAATTTCAATTTGGGTTTCGAAGTTGCAGAAATTCCAATGGGAAGTCGAGTAAATGAGGAGGAAGATATTAGCCGTAGATTAGGGTTTGTAACCAAAAACAGTGAGAGGGATTCTATCTCATTCCTGGAATTTTTTTTTATCATACTTTCCTGGAAGTTAATCTTTCATAACTGTAAGCTAAACATTCTATGAAACTTGTGTTTCAAAAGAGATACCCATTTTCTGTTAAATGATGGACTGGAATTTGGATACCATTCTTCAGAAACAATAATTTGAGCTACAGCCTACAACTAGCTAATTTACTACTCATCATCATAAAGAATAAATAATGAAAATTTTTCAAAAATAATGTAGACCCACATGTCTTATAACAACTCAGTCTTTGATTATATATATATATATATATATATTAATTATAATATTTTTAGGACAACATCATCTCAAGGACTCACATATGGTCGATGGTAGTAGTGGAGTTTTCAAGGTGAAATGGTTTATCAATACAGAATTTCTCAATTACGCGTGAAAATGAAATGGCAGCTTAATTTTCTTCTACGTTATATTAAAAGAGGATAAGACAGGCCATCAATCAAAACTCATCACATCAACTTCTCATGATTTAGCAGCATCAATCTAGCTCTTTTAACTAAAGTTTTCTGTCGTCCTCCTGCGGAGAAAATAGTGAATATAAATATGTCATGTAAATATATATAGTGAGAAACAAAAACCCAGACAAGAAAGTAAAAACAAACATAAAATAACATTGATGGTGATGGTGATGCTGATGCTGATGGCGATGATGATGGCAGGAAGAGAAGAAGTACGAGAGTATGCATATATCATAGCAGAGAAGAGAAGAGAAGACATGCGACAAACACGGGAGAGCTTTGAGGTAATGGCGGTAGAAGCCCTAGTGAAGGTTGCCTCCCATTGAATCACGTGATTGTCATTGTAACTAGTGAAAATGTAAAATGGGAGACTACTACTGTGCCCTGTAGAAGACCGCACTCGGTGTAAGAGTAGCTCTTTTCTTTTCCTCCTTGAAAATAGAAGACAAGAAAATATATGAGAAGAAAGACTTCTATCTTATCGAAAACGAATAACAAAGCAAGTCACTGTTTATATATAGATATGGATGAGATGATATAACATTCATAGAGGTGGGTTAAACAAACAAGGTAAAGCAGGGTAGGAAATAGAAAAGGAATAGTAGAAGTTGAAGGTGGTGTTGTGTTGTTTTCATGATGAAATTGGAATGGGAATTGGGAAATTTTGAATAGCGTGTTATATATTTATACTACTGTTGTTGTTGTCGATGACTTAATGTTGCATTGACAAGGACAAAGGTGCGATGTAGATGAGCCTTAGATACCGCGTGCGAGTGCGAACCAAGTCTTGGAATTGGAGGGGGCGCATGGCTGCCTGCCTGCCTGCCTGCGTGACGAGTACGCGCCGTTGACCCAATACGAAACCCAATGGCAATATACCCCTTCAGCAACGGCATTTATTGGTTAACACAATCAAGTACAATGTTTACTATTTCCAAGTCAAAACATCGTGAAAATTAATATCATTCTATAATCTCATCTACACCTATGTATGAATGGCAATGCACTTGCCTTTGATGGTTGAATCTCTGCCACTATAATTAGAGCAATTTACTTGTTTAATGTAACAGGATAAAAAAAATCCATCACTTCGGCACAGAAAACACTGCCATATACTCACAACTCACAAGGGATTCCAGAGGTGCACTACCCCTATAGCTGAGAATCAATGTTTCATGGCTGAGGGCAATCGCATTGAGAAGTAACAAAAAATGTTAAAACATCAGCTCAGCTTAAAATTAAATAATGAACGATGATGTTGTCTGCAGGCATTGACATAGTTCACAGAGAAGACTTTGATAAGAACCAAACTTCAGATTGTAAGAACAGCCAAGAACAAATCAATATTATATGCTTTAGCCTTATTCCAAATGTTGTATCATTTCCTTCTTCATGCTTTCTTTAATCCCTCTGCTTCACTTTGATTAAACCAAAACTTTAGATCAGAAACAGCTAATCGTGAAACCTCTTTTTTAAAAAAAAAAAACAAAAAAAATAACATATAAGATTTGCCAAGTAAAGTCATGAACTTGTTAGTTTAAGAAGAGAAGCAACTAACACTTACACCCTCTTAATTAGCTTCAATAAGAGGTCATATAACTTATTTAACCATGGCTTGTTACATTTACATTTTCCCTGTACAATTCCTTTTCTCAGGGATGGATGTTACATGCATATTAACCCCAGGAGCAAAATTAATTACGACTATGGAAACTAGAATTTTCACAAAAAACAATTTTGAACTGACGAATGCTTTACAAATGTGTACAGGTTGGGCACAAGGTTAGCAATATAGAAATTCAACTCAACCGCTCATCTTCTTGACTTCAAATTATTCAAAGGATTACTAAAGACTTTACAACGAAAAAAGACAAAAAACATTGAGCAACCACGTGAATGTGAGATCAATCTATGTACCTCAAGCATCTCCTAAGTGGATGCGGAAAGTGTCGAAGACAGAAAATATATCATAGCTCCTATTACTTTCAGACTGCCTTTGCACCGAAGAAATAACAGCAGCTGTTGAAAATTGAAGAAGTGAGGGAAGACAATCTTATGAACAATAAAAGGAAAAGAATGCTAATACTAATAGTAAGTCAAAAAAAAAAAAGAAAAATCAGGTAAGATATAGTCACTAACTAAATCAGAAAGGAATTTTTATCAAAAATATATTAAACTAAACCAATTGAATAGATATGTAAACCTGAGCAAAATGCCCATACAAACAATAGTTTATGTACTTACATTACAACTGAAATTGAGGATCAAAACAGAAAAGGCTTCTTTGTTCCTCTGTAGGATTCAATAACCATCGGCAGAACATCCATGCTGCTCCAACTACTGATAAAACTGATAGCATCGCTAGAAATCCAAAATGTGAAACATCATTTGCAATTATTGCAACTCCCAACATTAGAGACTCAGCTAAACTTGCAACAGAAATCTCTGTTGTCCCAATAAGATTTGCTTTCGATGATGGGATTCCTGTTTGAAGTATCTGGGCCCCAACAATATCATATGACATATGTCCCAACCTTGACAGTACCTGCATACACGATGGGAGGATATTTCAGGCATTATGCTAATCTTAAGATCAGTCAGTGTATTTTCTTCTCTCTTTCATATTTTTCACAGCCATCTCATAATTGCTTCTGGGATTTACTACATTGCTGCCAGGTTTCCTGGCCTTAGCAAGGGTAGCCAAACTCATTAGAGAAATCAAAATGGAATGGATCATGAATTCTCAAATGAGTTCCATTACAGCCAAAATAATAGTTCTATAGACGTTCAGAGAATCTATTTGTCTTTTCTGGTCCTATTAGCATATAAATAATATATAGTTATATACAGCTGTCACTGAATCTGGATTCCCATTATATCTACAACCATGACCAATGCTGTGCAGCAGACTGAGTCAAGCCTTCCTAGATTCCTAATTAACCAAAGCAATTTGTTTTCTACTAAAAGTCAATAGTCTAGTTCATAAAGAAACATGAAAGTTGAAGTTGTTCTTACGATCAAACATAGGAAGAAAAGAAGGGGACTCCTCTGGGAAAGAGATCCACTTTGGTAAACAGCAACAGCTATGGTGAGAAGCGAAGCCTGAAAAATTAATCCAACTGCTCCAGCCTGTTTGAAGGGAAATATGGCCATTAGAACCAGCCCCAGAATTGAAAATTCCAGCCAGCAAAACAAAAGACAAGAGACATCCTTTAAAATGCCAAATCTCCTGACCAAGGTTGCAGATAAGAAGGTTGCTGCAACACCCATAAAAGCACATAATCCAATAAACCCCCCAATAACAGATGGATTTAGGCCTGTTAAACAAACCCACAGAGCACTTTGGAGTCAGAAATGAATTTCTGAGAGGGTACAAAGCTTTATTCTCAGCTTAAATATAGAATCTATTCAAGTAAACAGAAGTCATCCAGTAAATGAAGATAACGGATTGCAGTTTACAATCAACCATATACAAGTGACTTCAGGCATATTAGCGCAAGTAATCCTTTAAGAAATCAATTTTTTAGACCAAAACACTGTTAATGTCTCCCAAGTGATGATGGTAATAAGCCCTTCTTCTCTGTAATCTTTTTTTTTTTTTTTTGCTTCTCTTATCTTTCCAGGTAAATTAACTTCTATAGCTAGTGTGCAGTGAAGCTTGTTTCATTCTAAAGAGAGATATTATCCTCGAAACTGGGTCCAAACTATAGACAATAAAGAGAACTGCATCTAAAAATATAGGTCATAATAGATAGAAAAATACCACGCTGAGTTAAATATGCAGTCATTAAACTGCCTGGAGTGAGAACAACATTGAAGTAGAGGAGCACATATGCCAGGCTTGCAGGAAGTACCGGCTGCTGTATGTATTCTCTCCATCCAAACTTGATGGCTTCCAAATCTGTATTAATAGGTAATCCACAAACTACAATTGCTAAATATAGCAAGCAGATATCAACCTTCAGAAAGGATGCAATCCACTATATAAAGCAAGAAGAAAATTAGGATTTTAAAAGTAATCAGATGAACAAGTTTTACCAAAGTTATGAGCATCTGGCAGAGGTTCCTCATCAGATGTTCTATAACAGGATTGTGAACATTTAGCACGGTCAAGAACTCCGGTAGAAAGTTTGTTTGTTAACCATGTCAGAGAAATCTGAGGAATGGTGTTAGAATTAGCATAGAAAGTGGACCCCAGTCTCCAAACAAAAAAGACAATAAGAACAAGCATATAAGTAATTACCATAACCGGTAATGACCAGACCATCAAACCAGCAGCAAACTTTAAGCAGGTTACCGGATCATAGCTAGAGAGAAGAAATCCAAAAAATGATGCGCCAGCTATCTGCAATTATAGATGATAATTAATCTCGGTAATGATATTTATCACGAAAAGCATTTCAGATAACTGCAAATTTATAAATTTTTCTAGCACTATTTAAGGAATCATGCTCTATGGATTATAAAGTAAACAGAGAATTGTAATGACTTGAAACAACAAGTTACACAGACCAATGTTTCAAAAATGTTAAGATCCTCAGACAAAGAAATACCTCACAGAGCAGATCAATTCGATTGAGAACAGCATTTGCTTGTGCCAGTGCAATTGGTCTATTTATTCCAGCTAACTGCTAGCGAGGAACTATAGTTTAAGTTGGGCTCCAGTTTACAATAGATGGATCGCCGTTATACCTGTGAAGAAAACCAATAAACTGCACAGAATAGGGAACTACCAGAACAACCCAGTCACGTTCCATAGCAACCCCCAGAGCCACTCCAGATAGCCTCTCAATAGCCCCTGCTAACACTAGCACAGCAAACCAAGGACGGAGAAGAATCGACGAGGCAGAAACAGGGGAGACCATATGGGCATGAATTATCATTGCTGCTGACAACAACTGAGCAGAAACCTGGCAGATGCAAATAAATTAGAAAACAGATTAGAACAGTACTAGTATTACATTTATCTTCAACAGAAAAAAAAATGTTATTAGAAATACCTGCACAACATTCAAAAAGATATATGAAGGTACTCTCGGAGAATGATCCATAAGTTTGCCAACCAAAGGTCCGCCAATGATTATAACAAGCTGTTAACCTAAATTCTGTTAGAAAGCACTCTATCATCTCGAGCTCTACATGGTGATTTTATGTTTTCAGCTAATATGTATCTTAGTCAAGAATCCCAAGACTGCCACCGGTAGAAGGCTCGGATGAAGCAATGCAATTGCAGAAGGCCAAGCAAAATTCCAAAGCTTTTCCACTAAATTCCCAGCCAGGCAACTTGCATAAAAAGCTGAAATACGAATGGTATTAAAGTTAGCAGCTGATAAGACCAAAATTGTAGTAAAATGGTTGGACATGAAACAAAATTAAAGCAAATTTGGCTGCATTCAAAACAATGCTTTTAAATCAGACAGAGTGACAACTTTATAAAAGCAGATACTCTTGCTACAAGATTAGAAAAATTAGTTTTATATTCTCTAAGTGCCAAATCATAGAAATCAAATCCCTAAAGCGCAGGGAGTAGTGTGAGGGCTGCGACAACTAACCTTCTAACAAGTAACAACTTTGTTATATACGTACAGCTTAAATACTCAAAATACTGTAAGAGTATCGCATCTATTCTAATGTGCTTTGATTAGATGAAAATGGAAAGTCCTACCATACAATCCCTCTGGGTGTGCTGGCGTTGCTGCAAGGGCTTTCTGCTCCTCCTCTTATAATACCTAAACAAGAAAAAGAACAGAACAATAGGAAAATGTAAGAGAATCTTGAACTTAGGGTGAAAATAAATTACTATTATTGCAAAGAGGAACAAACTGGCAGTGTTGTCAAAAGACTATCTACATACGTATCCCCAGTTAGCATACTCAAAGATTCAGTCTCAAGAACATCAGATTTGAGCTGAACTATTGGAGTTGTACAGCAAAAACCAACATCTGTAGCTAGTATATCCTCATCCTCGGTAACCACACGGTTGAGGTGTACATCAGTATTTGTTACTGAACACCTCGATTTAAAGTTGTCAAGACTATACCTGACAGAAAAACTAACAAGAAATGCTTAACTGCCTCATTCAATCAGTTCTCTCATTTTACTAAAAACTGCCCATTCAGAAAAGATTCCAAACTAATCTAACTTGAACCGTAAGTCCTAGTTGCCAATAGACATTGCATCAAAATTATAATTCTTCATTTTTCATTTGTCATATTAAATTGAAGAGCAACAAATCAAACCATTACCTATGGGTAAGAGCAGAAGAGGAGTTGAGATTCAACCATCGGCTAGAAGAGAAGCGATGGCGCATTCTAGAAGCAGTTTGTCTCGATATAAAGGCTTGTCTTCCGGTAACAGAGAAGTTAAACAGATTGAAAGAGAGATGAGAGTTTGTAACTGCAACCATTGCCATGCTAACTTTTTCTGTTCTGTATTTAACTTCTTATTTTTCAAGCGCCCAAATTTGAAGCACCAATAGTCACTTTTGAATTCTTCCAAACTCATGCAGCCTTGAAGAAAGCAAGTTGAATAACAAAAATAAGAATCTTTTCCACTGTTGGGTTAGTTTCTTCGAAACCAAATTGGTATATAGGTTTGGTTTCAAATGAAGTGATTTAGTTTTTAAGACCCCAAATGCTATCTGGGTTTAGTTTCAAATGAATAAAAAAAAAAAAAAGCTTTTTATTTTTCTTAAAGAAAAAGTGGAAGCTTTTGGGTAATCGAGCAAAAAATCAATCTGGGTTTTGGTTCAAACGGGTAAAAAAATTGGATTTTTTTTTTTTTTGTTTGTCAACAAAGAATTGGGTCGGAGAGGCGGACTGATGAAAGTGGAGGCTTATCCAGCTCTGAATTTTGTGCAAGAGTGAAAAGTCCGCCGATGGGCGGAGGGGTCCAAGGAGGAGAAATTGTGTGGCCAATAGATTTGATGGGTGGCGTGTGCCAGCCAGGCTTCTGGATGTGGTCCATTAGAAGCCTGGTTCACTGGTTGGATTTTGCCAAATTGCCCTTTGAGTTTGCACATGTAGCAGACCTTTGAAATCCATTAACAACTTGACTTTCCCAAAAATAATAATAATAATAATAAAAGAGAGAAGAAAAACATTGGAAATAAAATATTTTATTTTAGTTATAAAGAAGAATATACCACTCATGTTTTTTTTTTTTTTTCATTTTATTAAAATGGGAACCAGTGAAGCCCTGTTATCATTTATTTATTTCCTATTTCTTTAATGCAAGAAAATAGATACATCTATTTATAGCTTAATAATTTTGATAACCATATGGTATATCTCTGATTTCTTTTTAATTGGCAAACCCTTTTCTTTTCTTTTCTTTTCTTTTTTAATGCTTGAATAACTTATAAAACTTTGAAAGTCTTTCCGAAGATCGCTTCTTCTCCTAAGAATTTGATTAGTTACCCCAGTCCTTTTTATCCAAATTCAGAAATACATTGAAATAAAATGTCCTCTGAAATGGTATTGAGGAATTGGTAGTTGCAGTAATATATATATATATATATATATATGTGTGTGTGTGTGTGTAAACAAGTAAAAAAATCATACGAGTGCAATAAGATTACGGTTTTTCATAGCAATCTGCCAATGCATCCATCTTGGTATATAAAAGACGATACTGAAATTTTTTTCAGTTTCCTTTCCACGGAACCCATCTCAAAGTACCAGATCCTGGTCCTTGCCACTTCACCTCTGCATACATGAAATTTCCTCTAAATTTCATCAGTTACCTCATGGAAAGGTTGACTGCTACCAAAGATGAAATCCACGGCCCCTTCAATATGGCACTTGTACAAGTGATGGCGACCTTTGAAACCGCAAAAAATGAAAAAAAAAATACTCGAAAAATGCTTACTTCTCACCCAGAATTCTAGCTGCCTCTGCCTGTGATACATCGGCAATCGATCCATCGCTAGAAAGACGTTCTAGCAGCAGCTGATGATTGTACGAGTTCTGCAGTAGAATCAAAAGCACTACGATCAGTTTTTACTGGAGGACGTTGACTTATGATTGCATTTGAAAATTAGAAAAAGCTATCCCTTTTTTCTAATGCACAGGAGAATTGCAAATAATATCCGTATTCCATAAAAGATGGCTTAAAGCTTCACCTTTAAATTGATTCCCTCTGCAACATATATTGTCAGCCATGGATGTGAAAGTAGTACTTGTATCTCTTCTGTGACGTCAAAGCTAATCTTTGTGACAGTTCGATCTTGTCCTTCTAGAACAAAGCAAGGCTTCTCCCTTAGAAATTGGAATAGTTACCTTCTCCCTATTTTTGTTATTCAAAAGGAAAGAAGGGCCAGTAAGCTGGTGTTATATATTGAGATGTAAAAAAAGGGTATTACTTGAGTTGGTGAAATTTTCGTTATATATTCAAAATTTTACTTGCATACACCCCGATTAATTCGAACTTCTGTTCCAATACCAATTACTTGCAGGCGGCATTGATAATCTAAAGTATATGCCTCAGTGTTTCTTCCTGTAATACCAATTGCAGGAAGCAGAGAGTAAATTCAATGTCGATATGAACCTAAAAATGTTGTGTCAATTGATCCTTTCCCTTGGGTGGAAATCTGGGTCCAGAGGGACCCGCAACATTTCACTTCTGAATATCCTATTCTTCAGCTACGCGTTTGTTTACGGGTACTTGTGCCTTTGAATGCTTAGACAAAGGCACCAAGAAATAGCACGTTGGGTGACTCCTAGCAAATCTTATTCTGGTAGCAATTAGCGAAATCAGTTTGCGCGGCCTTGCAATTATTTATTGAGCATTAATGCAGTAGGGCATCCTTAAAAGTTGATGACAAATTTATGGCTGAAATTACTGTCCTATATATGGAAAACAACACTCAGACCAGACAGACTTTAGAGGATTTTGGAGAATGTAATCAAGATGTATCGTCCTTGCAGGTGTACTTTTGCTAAGAAGGTGAGGTCTATTTGTACCAATCACTTTTATTCTAGTTACCCTTCCTTCCTTCCAGGAGAAAGTTCCAGAGCCTAAGCCTGCAGAAGAAATCAAAGCTGGTCTATGATGTGAAGCCCATAACTTGAACAAGTAGCTGCAGCTAAGTTGCCCCAAAGATGCTGACCTGACTACAATATCCCTCTGAAGAAACTACAGGCTGAAAATTGTGTATCCAATTTAATGGAGCTTATATAATAATAATAATAATAATAATAATAATAATAATAATAATAATACAAGTTTCAAGTTTTGGTATGCTCTATTTTGGTTGTCAAATTGAAAATTCAAGGTAATGGTAGCGGCTGATGAACTTCAATATCATTATCGTGCGGAGGAGTGCTTTTCCTAGTACTTCTTTCTTTGTCCAATTGATGAGAAGAAGAAGAAGAAAAATTGCTTAGTCCAATTCTTAGACTGTCACAAATAATGACAGTCCAATTCCTGTCACAAATACGAGTTCTTAGTCCAATTCTTGTCACAAATATCACCTGATTACATCGTGTAAGAATGAGAATAAAATAAAATAGAATAGAATAGAATGGCTTCATTTTAAGATTTGGGCCACAACATCTGTTTCTTAAAGAACAAGCTGTAAGAGAGGAAGAGTGTGAATTTTTTTCTTTTATTTTCTAAATGTTCTTAACTATAGGCCCAGGCGACTGGTGAAAGGCCCTTTAACCATATTCTAATTATCGTACGGTGTATCAAACCTGTTAATGTTATGATTAAAAAGAATTGGGATTGACTTATTGTTTTCCTTCTTGACATGGAATTAACTTGTCTCGGACAAGGGAGCAGGCCATCTGCCTCTACCTCTGGCATGTCATATACGTAAATGTAATGCAATGGGGCTCATCTGATCTCTCCAGATTTTCTCCCTTTACATCCAATAAAATCAGCTCAATTACAATTTGCAATTTCCACATCCGGTTTATTAATTATAAAACTACTACTCTTGACTCTTTGGAGCAACAATGTAATCAAGTCATTTCAAGATGTTTCTCTGGTTTTTAATTTCGAATGGTCGATGTTTTTTAATTTTTTGCTCTTTTATATAAAGTGACAAGAAAGAGAACAAATTAAAAACAGTAAGTAAATCATATCATATCATATCATAAAAAAAAGTAAAAATATCAACTAATAGATCGTTTAAACATTATGCACATCTAAGAAATTAAACAACGCCGGTAAACATTGGTTTAATAGAAGCCAGTAGATCGATCAATGGTAGTAGATAATTTAGAAATCGGAATAAACCAAGCTCTCCACCTCAACCACCTCGGTTTAGGGTGATTTTGGACATAATATAATTACACGCTCGAAGAAAACATGAAAATTTAGACACGATATAGTTACACACTCGAATAAGACATGAAAAAATTAATTAAAATATGATATAAAATATGACATAATGAAAAATAAAATAAATATAACACGAATACATAAATTTATCAAAATTTGTATATTAATATATCAAAATTTATATAAATATATAATATCTTAAATATAATTATAACACATGAAAATATATAAATATAATATAAATACATAATCTATCAAATCTATTTCAAGAATTGAGTGCGTGGGTAGCCTATCCTTCCCCACTTTTCACCCAAAAAAAAAAAAAAAAAGGCCGAAACACATGAGAAATTTCATTTACCTATTGGAAAAATAGTAGATAGTGTTGAAATACATTAAATGTTGGTCTGTATGTTAAAAAATTTAGAAATACATGTATTGGCCATATTTAAGTATTTAAGGATATATGTATCATTAAGTACAAAATAAAGTTATATGTATTATTTTACATACATTCATCTTGAGAAAACTAAAAGCATTTAATGTAATCATTATCTAGAATCAATTGTTCCCTTGGTTATGGCCTAGTGATAAAGCTATTAATCAAGCAAATCAAGTTATGTCATCTATAGCTAAACTAAGGCAATAAGGTGTTGAGCATAGGCTAGAAGGTACTCTTAGTAAACCTAGGTTTTTACGGGATATAATACTTGAACTTCAATTTTATCGTGTAAATCTTACTCTTTTTTATTTGCGTTTATAACTTTACCCTTTTGCATGACCTTTTTTATAAAATTTTTTTATTTAAAATTATTAAAGTGTGAATCTTGATCATTTGAAATAAAAAATTTAATTAAAAAATTGCACATAACTATGATAAAAGTTTAAATAAGAGACAATTATTTAAAGTTGAAAAATATCACAGATCTTAATAAAAACTTATTAACTTCGTGTTAATAGAGCTTATAAACAAATTATTTGATCTTATCACTTCAACCAACGTATGATGATGAATTCTTTCACCCATAGAAAATAGTATTGTGTTGTTTCTGTCGTTTTCAGTTCACCTCCCCTTGCACTACTTGTTTTTCCTTGCAAACAGGAAAACTGCGATAACCTTACTGCCAAAATCTAATTGTTCCAAATGTATATGTACTTTCAGCTATTATTGTAGATGCGGTTGGTACTTTGCTCTTCGTGTTTCTTTTAATCCATTATTAATTTAATTACATGGGGACAATGAAAATTGAAAGAGTTAGGCTGGTTCAAGAAATTGTTGTCCACTTGCGTGCATAAATTTACCAGGATTTCATGTTTTTCTAATGGCTAATTAATTGGTAATGTATTTGGAAGGATCTTGTACCATACTATTTAATGTAAATTAATTTTTGTATTTAAAAATTTAGTAGTTTAGTTTTTATAATTTTAAAATTAATATAAAGAGATAAAATTAATAACTTAAGTATAAAAAATTGTGAAAAAAAAATCTAATATGGTATTTGATTTTTCTTAAAACGATAACATATACAATTAATATTGACGTAGTATGAATATATTATTAATAATATAAATTATTATTTTAATAAAAGTTAAATTTTACATCAATATTTTTTTATTTTTTTGCTTTAATTTTAAAAATATGATAACTAAATTACTTAATTTTTTAATATATAGACTAATTTATATTAAATAATATAGTACAAGACCTCCCAAATACTTTTGACCTTTTTCTAACTCAATGGGGTCATGAGATTGTCATCCAAATTGGCTTCATAATAATTAAATGGCACAATTATGATACATGTAAGCAATGTGATCAATATATATATATATATATTTGGCATATAAGATCTGACAATACGATTGTAAAGGAAGGGGCTATATATATTGATCCGAATTTTAAATTTATAAAATATTATTTTTTAAATATAATTATATAAATTAATTTAATTAATTTTTAAATTAATTATTAATATATTTTAATTGTTATTATTATTTCATATCTATCGTTCCAATCATATCAATCCATATGAAATATAATATTGTCAAAAAAGAATATATTAGATAACATATATTTACAAGCGGCAAAAAGATTTTAGCTAAAAGATACTTTCATTCATAAGTAAGCTAAAACTGCGTTTATTGTTTGATCTTGTTAATATTTGCCATCTTGGTTTTGATATTCTTATCATTAAAAAAAAAAGAAGAATTTGAAAATAAATAAATAAATAATAACAAAAGATAAAAAGTATTTTAAATAATTTTAAAAAATAATGTTGAACTTCTTATTTAAATAAACATTTGTTTGGCCAGAAATGGATACATTCCCTTATAATTGTAAATTGAATGACCGATTAATAGAGTTGTACACAAATTCGACGGTAGAAAATAGGTGCAAATAAAACGAATAAAATTTAAAATCTAGGTAAAAAAGAATAAGTAATTAAAGATTAAATAAGTGTTTGATAATATCGCGTAAATTGAATAGTAGTGAAAGAAAAAGAAAAACAGTAGTTGGAGGGAAAAATGAACTAAATTAATTAAATAAAAAAAAAAAGAAAAAGAAAAAGAAAAAAGAAAGAGAGTCCAAAAGGAATAAATGTTATCAAGGAATGGGCGCGTGTTGATTCCCGTGAATCGCTTTTATAAGTCATCCATCAAACCATCAAATTTAAAATTCTTTCTTTCTTCTTCTGCTTCTTCTTCTCTGTTTCCGCTCATTTCCTTCTATCCCTTGTCTGCGATTCATCCAAAGTTTGAACTATCGATGGCTTCTTTGATACCAGACCTTGAACGCAGCCCTGATTCTTCAACCGAGTTTAAACGGAAGAAACGGAGGAAAGCGGAAGAAAAGCCAGTTTCTTTTGATCCTATCCAAGGCAGCCGAACAATCAAGCGATGGAGAACTCAACGACAGCATCAGATCTACTCCTCCAAGCTCTATGAAGCTCTCCGTCTTTCTCGTCGGACCTCCTCTTCCACTTCCGCCAAGGAAGTTCATGAAACGGCGGACAGAGTTCTGGCCATATCAGCCAAGGGAACCACGCGTTGGAGCAGAGCGATTCTCACCACTCGACTCAGTTCTGCCGCCAATATGAGGAAACATAAGAAAGCGAAGGTCACCGCCAATAGATGGTTGAGAAAGCCGGACGTTAACAGAGAGAAGAGAAAATTGCCGGTTGTTGAGAGGAAGTTGAAGGCTTTGGGACGACTTGTTCCCGGTTGCCGGAATCTCTCTTTCGCGAACCTTCTAGAAGAAACTAGCGATTACATAGCGGCTTTAGAGATGCAAGTTAGAGCCATGACGGCTATTGTCGAGTTGCTCGCCGGCGGTGGAGCGCAGGCGCCCGCTGATGGGCTTGTTTCTAATGTCACCTCGTAAAAAATCGTGTAAAGGTGTTTATTACTATTATTATATTTTATTAACTTTATATTATGAGTTTTAGTGAGATTGTAAAATTGGTGTATTTTATTGGATACACGACTTTTTCTTTTTGATTTTTGTTTTGCTAAGCATTATTTATTTATTTAATTAATTAAATCAACGAAATAAAACATATGTCATTGTCATTATACAAAATTTTCTACTTTTGTTGTAATAATAATAATGTTACTTAAAGCCTTAATTAAACCACCATTTTAAAGAGGTTTTTTTGGCTTAATTCTCAGCATTCACATCAGTTAAAATTTGTTATGTCTAATCAGGTTACAATGTAATTGAATGAGTGCCATTAAAAATAAAACTAAATTGAATAATTTAATAATTTACAGGCTAATATTAATATAGAATTATACTTTATAAGATAATTGTCGTGATGCACTGTTATTAAAAACATAATTATTATTTCATATATTATTAGTATAATTTTTTAATTTTTATTATAAAAGTATGTACGAAATATATATTTTTATCAATTTTATTTATAAAATTTAGAAATTTAATGAAATAATACTTTAAAAAAATCAAGTTTTTAATTAATTTGTCTATTAAAATTTAAACTAAATTTTAGATTCCATCAAATCCGTGTCTCAATGCCACGTACTCATGTCATATCAATTTGGAAAAAAAATGCAAGATTTGGGGTTTATTCACTTTTATAAACCAAAAAAATAAAAAAGAATGCAAGTCTTTTCAAGCTAGTCTAGTTGTTACTAGGTCTTCCAAAGTTAGCTAATTAATCACAAATTTCGTTAATTATTTGGAAGAAAGAGAAACCAAATTTGTGTCGGCAGAAAGGTAAGAAGAAAGTAGATTTTGGTAACCCAATATATGTAACCTTAGTTCGCCTCAAAGATTGTCATATGTAACTTTAAATGTGAGAGATATTTGTAAGATATAAAAACCCCCCAAAATATATTATGTAGCAAAGGCCAAATGGGGTTTTTATGAGCAAAAACAGCCTCACAACATGTGCC
>JBBYHK010000022.1:15868695-15887197 GCA_038382065.1 Adansonia grandidieri | reverse complement strand
GTGCATGTGCATGTGCATGTGCATGCTACAATGGCATTATGGAAATATTTTGGCACCCACAAGGTTGGATAAATAGCTTCACCACTATATCAACACCCATTCTCTTACCACGCTCTCCTCATGAATCAAGCCTAACATCTTTTCTTTCTGAACAAGTTGACGAGTTTCCAAGTTGGAGAAGAAGAAGAAGATGTCGCTTGTCACCGAAGAGATCAAAGCCAGTGCTTCAGAAATTTACCATGGAGATGAGATCTGTCAAGAGAAATCAAAGTTTTTGCTTCAGGAAGTAGGCGTGCCCAGAGGGCTTTTGCCCCTGAGAGACATCGAAGAATGTGGGTACGTGAAGGACACAGGTTTTGTGTGGCTGAAACAAAAGAAGAGCATAACCCACAAATTTGAAAAGATTGGGAGGCTTGTTTCCTATGCAACTGAAGTCACGGCTGTTGTTGAGAAAAACAAGATCAAGAAGCTGACTGGGGTCAAGACAAAGGAGCTTCTGGTTTGGATCACACTCAGTGATATCTATGTTGATGATCCACCTACTGGGAAAATCACTTTCAAGACCCCGGCGGGGCTGTCCAGATCTTTCCCTGTTTCAGCTTTTGAGATTGAAGGCGAAGTTAAGGATGCCAAGGAGAAGAAGGAAGACAAGGAAGTGAAGGGAGCTGTGGAAGTACTGAAGGAGGTCTAGGGTAAACTCAACAAAAAGTACAATTTCCAAAGAGGGGCAGCATTTCATCTGTGAGGGTTACTTCATGGTTTCTCCTCTCCTTTAGGATTTGTTATGTTTAACTAGCGTCTCTTTTTTTTTTCTTTCACTAAAATTATCATCGGTAGCAATCAATAAAAATAATGTTTACATTCAGTAAAACCAATGTTGCATCGCATTGCAATTGCATGAATCATATTTTCAGAAGATCTATGTTGCATATTCTTGCTTCACCCTATTGGAAGCAACCAAATGCTTTGCAAGTTGAAAATGTAGGTAGTGTGCTTCTATGTGAGGCCTATATATGTTTCTTTGTTTGCTGTTTATTTATGTGTTCATTCAAGGGTCAAAAAGAATACAAAATTGACTACTGTGCTACTACTACTACTGTAATTCTTGAATTCTGAAGATAATAACCTTTCCTTCTGGAATCCATAAATAAAAAAATCTGAGGCTCATGAACGCGTCAATACTTGGTACCACTACGAGTGTAGTCTTCTACTACCCACAATCACCGTCTCAAACTGGATCCCTGCCTTCCACAATATAACCCATTAGATGGCCCATTCTAAAATCCTTAATTGTTTTAACAAACGTTGGCCAAGGCCAGGGTTAATATCCAGCTTGGGCCTCAGACTCCAACCAGGATCAAAGACTAAAGGTTTGTAATATATCGTTTCATTTCGTACGGCTCGTACCGTTAAGCCCAGTGCAGATAGACGAGTACATTTTTAATGTATGAACACCTACATGATTAATATGAGTCCATTTACAACCACAACTGTCATAAAAAGTAATTTTCAGCGACTGCAGGAAATACGCCACACAAATTTGTACGAGAAAGTTATGTATCATTAATCCTTCACGGTTAAGAGTAGGCAAGTCAATAGACCTGGAAGGAGTAGGTCATCCATACAAATGATGCTTTAGTAATGCTATATTTAGTTCAAGTTGCTTGTAAGGTAATTACAGTAACTAAAATAAAAAAAAAACCTATGAATGCCTAAAATTGGTTACAGAAGTAATCATCGGCAACAAATGTAATATAGCTGAAAAGAAGAAAAGATTTGGCTTTACTTCGATTCAGAAAAAACGCTCCATGCTGGAGTATTCTTATGATCAAGCACATTCTTCATACCTCTCCTTCGGCAGCAACCATGACTTTAGCTCCTGAGTAAAAAGCAAATCACTATCTACCAAACATTAGCACAAATTTCAGAATTCGTGTATGGAGTATGTTTTTCTTTAAGCTGTCAAATTGAAACTTGGAAGAAAGAAATGGGTTTGTGATATACCACATTATGAAAGTTATTCCAACTTGCAACTATAATGAAAAAAATGGAACAAGTTGCCATCTTTGACAAGCAGTTATGTGATTGTTAATTGGTAACTTGTGTTTAATTGCACAAGCACAAAAATCTTTTCTTTCGTTCTTTATTTATTTATTTATTTTTGATCATGCATCACAGACAACAACTCCCACGCATTCATACAAACAAACACATTACACATGTTCAACACGTTCAGGAATTTATTTTCATTAAGTAGACAGAAGCAATAGTCTCACCGTCCACATTGTCAATGTCACTGAATTTTGTTAATCGCAGATGTTCAGAGAATACGGGATGAGAATTTAACAAATGAAAGTTCAGGGATAATTTCAAATAATCAATAAAGGTTCAAGGAGTGAAGGTCTATCCATCCTTAAACAGCAAACCTACAAGCACATTAACCAGTCTAGAGAAAGGTAAAACATGGTATTACTTACCAAGCATAATCCAAGCTACACCATTGAAGAACACATATCTGCAAAGATGTTTAAGGGTTTAGAGTGCCATACCTGGGAAGCTGCAACCCATTTTCCATCAATCCATTCCTGATGTAGCCTTAAATCAGAGTGGTCAAACTTCATTTCTTCGTTGGTAGTCTTGAAGTAGACTAGATATTTTGAATTAGAAAGAACCTTAGAAATCACACCCACCCACCAGCCGTCATTGTACAAAGCATCAACTTCATCAAGCTTTTTGAACCGATCAGTCACAACAATTTCTGGTGGACGAGGCCTAATGTGCAGGGCATCAATCTCTTCCTCTAAGAAATCAGTGTCATCTTCAGTTCTCAAGCTCTCATACCGAATTAAGTAACTATTCTTCCCCACTGCTTTAACAATAGTTGCAGCAAACCAAGCACCTTCAAAACCATCTTCATCACTAGTCACCTCAACACATGCTCCTTCACTAAACTTTTCCTCTGTTGTTATCTTGCCAGACTCCAAATTCTCATCAGCCCCCGCTTTATCAGCCTCCAACTTCTCTTTGCTTGCTGCATTCTGACACTCCAGCTTCTCTTGAGTAACAGCTTCATTAGACTCCATCTTTCCATCAGTCACTGCTTTGCCAGACTCGAAGTTTTTTCTAGTTAGTCTGTTGCTAGGCCTCTTCTCCTCGGTCTTTCCTTTGTTAGACTTGACTTCTTTCGCTGTTGGTACTTTCTGCAGTTAAAATGTTAAAAGATGAGGATGCACACTACATAAGACACTAGCAATTATACCCTCGTGGGGAACGGAAAAAAAATCAATGTTACAGAGAATCGCATCTTTTCAACCATGTTTCCAGAAGGGATTTTTTAGATCTAACATCCTGCTTCCGTCTTGAAATTCCCATTTCCATTCATTTTACAACCTATGGAAAGTACTCACACGTATCCCCTCTTTCCCAACTCCCGTCCTACCCCATTATGGAAACTTGTGCAACTACATATATGCCGAAAGGGAGAGACCTAAGTCCTCTCTTTAGTCAATTATGCATCCATCGACAGTTACTTGCAAAGTACAAACAATCTAAAACATGAAACAACAAATTACAACCAATTTTCAGAAACAAGTTCATATAGTTGACTGTCAAGTTTATACATTCATTTAGTAAAATATCTTGGCCAAAAAAAGGTAAAATATGTCTCCAGAATGAAGATTGAGCAGCACTACCAGTTCGTCATTGTGATACTTTTAAACCCTAAACAGACAACCTATTACAACTACTTATAACAAATCTCGGTTTAGAAATATGTTGAAACAAAAACGAATCATAAATCTCAATTTCTTGCATTTTTTCTATCTTTCCCTTTTACTTACTATTCCAACAAACAAACATATTATAGAAGAAACCCACAGAAACACAAAAAAAAAAAAACTTACTCGAAAAAGCTCGAATGACAGAAGAAAGATGAAACAATATCAAGAGACGAGAAAAACCCAATAGAATTTACCTCTTGTACTGGCTCATCTTCTTCCAATGGCGGCGTCCAAGACCCATTAACCCACTCTCTGTGAAGCCTCAACTGATCCTCTCCAAACTCTAACTGCTCCTTTGACCTCTTAAAGTAAACATGGAACTTTCCATTCTCCAACTCGTTAGTAATCACCCCTTCCCACCAGCCGTCATTGTGAAAAGCATCCACCTCTTCACCGAATTTGAACTTTCTAGCCCGTTCTCGAGGGGCCAGAGGACGTATATCCACAGCGTTGATGGTCTCCTTCAAGGGTTTAGTCCCGGCCTCGTCATGGAAAAGGTGGGTGTATTGGACTAAGAACTTGTTGGGGTTTCTGGATGGAGCGCGCTTGATGATAGAGGCGGTGAACCATGAACCTCGGAATCCAGGGTCGTTGGAGCTGATCTCTACTTGGGAACCTGGTTGCAGGTGTGGAGGGTCTTCGGTGGAGGGGGCTGTGGTGGACTTACGTTTTGGTGGCATACTCCTGTTTTAGGGGATTGAGAGAAATGGGTTTTCCTTTTCTCTTTCTCTTTTGGCGGGACTGAGAGAAACAGAGAGATGAATGAGAATGTGAAACGTGAAATATAACTCTGATCTAAGAAGCCAATGAATATTTAATATTTAGAGTAGTCAACATTTTGAGGTACAAAACCAAGCCACTTACTTCGGTCTGGGACTGAGTTAAGAATTTTTTGTTTTTTTTGCTTTTTATTTTATACGACACCAAAAACAAGATGGAGATGAAATTCCAACCCTATTATGCTCAGCTCAAGCTTGACTTTCTCAAGCCTGCCTGCCAGACAAGCAAAGCTTGCTTTGATTTGAGTTCAACTTGCTGGAATAACTAGGCAATTTTTTTAATAAAAAATAAAATAATTATAATAGTAATTTAATTTTATAAAATATAATATTATGAGATTTAAATTTTTGATAAAAAAATTTTAATTTTTTAAAATATTTTTATACTACATCTAAAAGTAAAATAAATAACTACTGAAAAAATACGAAATGACTATTTTAAGAGTTTAAAAAATAAAACTAAAATCAACGATTTCATAAATTTTTTTTTTTACAAACTAAACAATTATTTTATTATCAATCACATAATAAAATAACTATTCCAGTGAATTAAAAATGTTAATATTTGGTCCAAGGTATTCGCTTTTACATTTTTCATGATTTTTAATATTTTATATCTAAAAGAGCTTTAGATGGCCTCACTCACTCGCAGCACAACGTCTCAAATCTCAATGGATAAGTAACAACAAAATTCAGTATTATAATATAATTGAAACAGTTATCAAAAAGAAAAGCGGACACATTTATGTCCTTAGTCCCACAAGAGCAGCTGATGATCGGTTATAAGATTTCGTCAATTAGCTCTTTTTCTCTTCTTTGATTTATTTGCACCAGATCTTACATTCTTCTTAGATAAATTCTTTGCTTTTTGCTTCTTGCTCTGCTGTCTGGTAGTTCCTAGCTGCTCTACATTGCCACCTTCCCCAGCAGAAGCAAATGAGGAGTCACTCAAAGAGCCAACCTCATCTTCATCTTCATCCTCGTCTGAACTAAGTACCAAGTCTTCCACAATATCTTCATCCTCATCGACCCCTTCCTCTTGTTCCATTCTTTTCTTCTTTTTCTTCTTCTTCTCCTTCTCCTCCTTTTGAAGATTGACGCTGTTGGAAAGACAATGGTGTTATAATGGTTTTTGGCAATCTAAAAGTATAAAGACAGTAAAAAAAAAAAAAAATCATTGATATGAAAGAAAATACGACCGTTCTACATGTGTATATCTCTTTGCACATGTGCGTGTGCATGCAAGAGAGAGAGAGAGAGAGAGAGAGGCAAATATGTCAAAGCCATACCTGGAATCACCACCAGGTAACCAGGAGGAATTGAAAACAGAAGCACCTTCCTCGTCCCTGATATCATCTTCTTCATCACTAACAGGGATCTTATCAAGCTTTCTCCCAAAGACAGCAGACTTTTCACCCACAAGAACACTGAAAATTACATGCATGCTATTTAAACTAGCTGTCTTAACACACAATTAGAATACAGACAGGATGAACCCAATCAAAGAGCAAGACCATAGACCTGGATTCCAATATTGAATCATTTCTTTGTTGTGCTCTTTGACGCAGAGTTATAACATATTGTGAGAGTGGACTACTCCCCACCTTTTTCTCATCCTACGAGCAACAAAAATGCTTAGTAATTCTTCATGCGATTCCAAATCAAGTATGTTAAGCCAATGCATTCAAGAGATCTTTGCATAACGAAATAATGGAACACAAATATATTTATATGCAGTTCACATGCTCAAACATGACAACAGCAGGAACATATGATGGAAAAATTAAGAAACAATAACTGCACAGACCTCAAGAAAAGAAGTTGCTGCATGATCATTTGGTAGAAATGTAACTGATGCACGCCTTTGGTTACAGAACTTAGTATTAGCCTCAATCTGGCGTGAAGGCATTAAGCAATCAGCAACGTACAAACGAAGCATGCTTATAAAATAACAGGTTAAGAAACCTAATATGGAAATTTTTTTTTTTTCCATAAATCTAATTTTGAGACATCTCCAGTACATGGAGCAGGAGGACACATATGATAATCAATCCAAAGGATGTACCTGACGAATTAGATGCCTTATTTCCTTTCGGAATCTTTCAACTTTAGTAGATTTGCAGAAGGAACGCAGCCTCACAGCTGGAATAAAAGACAATTCAAAGAAAGCAACAGAATAGCTCCATTGAGCTAAATGTTCAGCAATCTCTTCAACCACAGAAATCACACATGCCTCCTGAAAGGCTCGCGTCTTTAGAATGGGCTTGCTTACCTGGAATAGAAAATTTGTCCAAATTTACACAGGAACAAAGATTATAGCAATCAGAATAAAATAAAACACATTTCAAAAATACCTTCAGTGTTGTACGCAAATCAACAGCTTTGCCAACACCACCTGTAGGAGGTCTATTTAACTCTTTCATCTCCAGCATGTCCAAAAGAAGCATAGAAACAGGAATAAAGGTACCAGTAGACGCAGAAATGCGGTTGAGCATTCGAACACACCTCAATCTGAGTGGAAAATATCGAGCAGTTGGAACTAGACGGGCAACCCCAGAAATTATTTGGGTCAATGGATAAGCAAGGGGCTTAAAATCAGCTTCTGAGCTATAGGTGCAGATAGCTCCAGTCCAAAGTTCAAGACAGTTAATGAACTTCCACTCATAAACCTTTCGGAATGCTTCCTGAGAAGAATGGTGGGACATGGAGCATTGCTTAGGCCCAAAACAAAAAATGTAACGAAAACCAAAAGATTCCAAAATATGTTGAAATTGTCTTCCACTATATCAGAATATTTAGATTCAAAAGCCATTCTAATTTGCAGGTGACAAATGGATAATACAGAAGTAAACCTTTCTAAGCAAAAAAGGTGTAAATGATACCTTAGTTTTCATATTGAGTGCATCCCGCAAAAGCATTGCTAATTGTCTGATAAAAACAAATGCATGTTGATATGCAGTTGGAAGGTCCACTCGAATAAGCTCTATGACACAATTGGCAAGGAACTGGATGTGCCGTAATTTTACTGCATTCACGAAGTGGCAGTTCAAAACATAGGCTTTGTAGATCCCTCTGAAACATTCATCTAAACAATTTGATCCTAGGCGAATGCACAGATCTCTAAGAAATAGAAAGGAGACCACAGGGAGGGCATCGCCTCCTGTACCCCAAAAGTGAAGTGCTACCTGGAAAAAGAGGGAAAAATTTATTTCTTATTTACCACATTATGAAAAATGAAAATAAAATAAAATAGCAATGGAAGAACAAGCATTCATTTCAATCATTACTACTCACAAGCATGTTCCATATTTCTTAAACATTTAAAAACAATATCCTACACAGATGAATAGATTAAACCTCAATTATCATAACTGATATATGAATTTCACACACACAAGCAGATCAAAAAGTACAAAGGGTTCTACATTCTGACTGCTAATGATGCTCGTTCATGACTGCCATTCCACAACCAGACCACAAAACAAAGCGTAACTGCAAAGAAATTTTAGAATTTGAAGAAAATCCCATATAGATTTCGCCTCTCTGCATACCTTGATGTATTTCCTCAGAAGGCTTGGAAAAGCAGCCAAAAATACAGAGGAGTACTGGAGACGCCTTAAAGTAAATGATATCATTTTCGTGTCAGTCATTTGGTTCAAAACGTGTAAGGCATTTCCAAGATATGACTTCACTATGTGGTTGTATTTCTTCCATTGTTTTGTGCTCATTAGCTCATTTATGGTCTCTTTCTTTCCACCAGACGCAGGCAGTTTCAACAATTTTCGGAGAATTCTATCCATTTCAGATAGTGTAAACAACATTATTTTGTTAAATACACTGCTTGACATGACAGTAAACTTTTCTGAAGGGTCAGTCCCAGTATCATCACCATAGTGACAAGCAGTCCTGAAAGCTTTCATAAGAGAATGAACCGCACTTAGTTTTTCATCCTCTCGGATTGACTTACACCAAGAATCAACCATGGCAGTAGTTAAAACATTTTTGGATGGTTTCTGCTTCTTCTCCTCCTCCTCCTCCTCAGGGATATCATGCTGATAACTCTCATCACCCAACCGGGCTTCTGCATCTTCCAAGTCAACATCAGCATCATCCTACAAAAGATTGAAACAGGTGAAATTGCACCTTGCTTTATGTAAGCCATGTGAAACAAGAAAAATTCGAACATAATTTGCCCAACTTACATCAATGTCTTCATCATCAAACGTAAGAAGGTCTTTGCCATGTTCTTGCAAGTACTGGTAGAACTCCGGATCCTAAAAAACCAAAAAAAAAAAAATGTATGTATATATAAATAAGTTAAAATTTTCCACAAAAGATAAAAAGGAGAAAAATTTAAGATAACAATTCAGAAACCCAGGAAAGAAAAAATATAGATACAAAAGAAGAAACCTTTTTCTGGAGTCTTTCAAGCTGCTCTTTATGTTCCTTAGCAGCACTCTGAGATTTGGACATTGTCTTACTTTTTTTGCCCTTTTCTCCCATATCATCGAACGTATATCTATTTACCTGCGTATGGTCAAAATTGAAAGAATTACACTCTGAATTTTTTTAATGAACTTGGGATTAAAATTGAAATCACCAAAAGGTTGAAACCTTTATAAATTGCGAGCTTGTTGCTAGACTAACTCGACGATCACAGCGTCATATACCCGCCGGCTTTTTGATCCTCCGGCTGGACTTTTTAGTTGGCTAAGGGTTTTTCTCTCTTCCTTTCCTAACGGGGTTTAAGGGCTTAAGGCTGTTAGGGTTTCAGAAGTTTTTTTTTTTTTTAATTGGCCAGCAGGAAGAGGGGATTTTCCACTTTTAACCCTTCTAAGTTAGAGATGGCAATGCATCGAAAAAAGCCGATATCCAAAGCTATTTTGATCGCTTTTTTCATGAATCTGGATTATCCGCGACAGATTTGAAATGGATGAATATAAATTTTTAAATATTTTTTATTTAAATTTGTTTTGATTTTAATTTGACAAAAATTTAATTTATTTTATTCATGTGGATATTAAATTTGGGTATTCATTTAATTATTTAATTATTATTAATTTTATATTTTATTCTTTAAAAAAAATAATAAGACCATATATTTAATGGATTCATATAGTACTTTCAATCCGGTATGAATTCGGATAATAATATTGGAATAATAAAGGGATAATAATATTTTAACAAATCCCCCCTTCCTTCTTTTTTTTTCCTATTGAATTCTTTCAATGAATAGATGGGCAACACAAACATGCCATAAATTGCTTCAAGATACGGAAGAAAAACGAATATCCTGCTATACTGATACAGACTGCCAACTGATGAAGAAAATTGCTAAACAAAATATACATACAAAGAGTTGAATAAAGGTTGGGAGGAGCCACATCGTAAGTTGAGGCTCTGTTGATCCATTCCACTCCACTCATTTATACTTCGAATGCCAATCGAATTGGTTGATTGATCGGAAAAATAACATATACGGCTGTAATACAAAAATGTATGTTGATACTTTCAATTAAGGATTAAAAATTGCTTATCAGACTGGTATGGTATTATAGTCTGTCTGGCTACCCTAAACTTGTGAGCTGTAAAGTAGAAAGGCTGTCTGCCTTCCAAAGAATGGAGTTCATTTGAATTACACAAGTATCTGAGATTTAGCAGCACCACGAGAACATTTCTTCCGGCCGCTTTTGCTAAGTGCACAAACACAGATCTCAAGAAGATTGTAGTCCTCATCCCAGAGTAACAAGGAAGCCATCTCTGGCCTCTCCAACATCATTCTCGACGTCAGGAAACCAGCAATTGTCCATGTTTGGTACAGTCGAGATTGCTTTCCAATAAACTTCCCATTTCGAGTGTCATAATATTCAGGCCAGTGGTCAATTGAAAGCCTCTTCTCTGCCAAACTAACTGCCTTCTCCGCTACTTCTGATCTGCCCATCTTGATGCAAGCCAAAGTAAACTGAAAACAGTAATGTAAGATTTGGAGTGACTGACTGACTATCACTACCATAAACTAATTCAAGGTATTCAAAGAATCATCATAGAACAGCAAAGTTGGATAACTAAAACAATACCAGATAGATATACAGTCAATGTCCAAAGAAAAATTCAAGATTACCTGCCAAAGAAGTGTTGGCCAAGATCCACCATTATGATAGGACCAAGGGCTGCACAAGTTCATTAAGCAAACTAGTTTCAGTAGAAAATACATAGGACGATATACATATATATATATATATATATATATATATATATATAGAGAGAGAGAGAGAGAGAGAGAGAGAGAGAGTCTGCATGCAAAGGGCAGAGCACTCACGTATTCTTTGGATCACTGCCAGTAATTATGCGCCACTCCTCATTCTCCACTGCAGGATATAATACCTTGAGAGGCATATGCCCCACAATATCATCCCATTTAGCTTCGATTAGGTTGAGAATGGCTTCATTCTGTTTTGGAGTGCCCAGTGATGAAACAATGGACCAGAGATTGCCCAGTGTGAAGAACCTAAAATCCATGTGAGCTGGCTGTAGATTGCCAATTAGATACCCACCTTCTTCAGGTATCCAATCCATAAGCCATGAAGGAATTTGCTCCGGATAAATATTGAATTTGTTGGTAGCATCCATGGAGTACTCTTCTGTCTTATAACGGTAAATCTCATTGATCTTTTTCATGTCTACCCAATAGTATTCTCTGATGTGGAATGATAGTGCACTCAGTCTATTGTTGATAGCCCTTATCAAATTCTTGGAACTTTCATTTACTGTGAGCATCTCAAGTGAAGAACGTAGAGCAGCATAAAACAAAGCCTGTAGATCAAACATGTGACAGTTAGGAGAATCAAAGATAAGCTGAGAAAAGAAAACTGAATTAAGTAATAGCAATTTCAACAGAGCATGGGCAAACTTAATTCAATACCATGTTCGAAATGAGATAATGCGCAAGAAAAATTAAAAAAGATTATGGTCTAAAATGTTAATATGGCATCTTTGAGGTGATAGAGATAACATGGCAACCTAACTCATAGAGATCAGTGGACATCCAATAGATTTAACAAGAGAAATGCAAAGCAACTTGTTTTGCTGTTTTTGTTGGGTAACTTGAAAACCTCAAACAAATGAACTCACTTGGATCTCAAGGGGATGACCATGAATGCCCATCCTTCTGTCTATCATGCAGGATCCGTCAGTGACTAACAGAGAAGGAAACATATCAAATCCATCAGCTAGACACAAGTTTAGGATCAGTTTTATTCCTGTTTGAACATCCACTCTCTCTTGCAATGCATGATCTCCAGTGATCTTCCCATATGCCCTCAACAATATAATCCACCACAATCCTATCAACAAAGTCAGTTCAATAAACTCAATCACTTTTTATTGCTGTTCTCACGGAACAAGAACTTGGAAAAAGAAGAAATCACTTTAGAAGTACAAAAACATTATGACCGCCAAAGATGAACAGTTCAACACCCTCATTTTAAGACTAGCAAGCAAGTTGTTATACTGAAAGGTCTAGAAAGTTGCAATATACTAACCAGAGTCCACCGGTGCAACACGACCAATAGCTGATTCACCAAAATCTGGATCTAGTACTTCCTCAAACTTGTTGTCATCAAGAGGTACAGTTCTGACCTTAAAACTCGCTGGCATCAAACCCTGTCCAGGACTATAGCAGTCGACAGTTTTCTCCCAACTCTAAACCAAAAGGAAAAAAAAAAAAAAAACTTGTTAAGTTCTGAATAGATAACTTGGCAAGACTGATCAGGAAAATGGTTAATCTACATAGTACAGAGCAAAAACATATCCACCTCTGGGTTTTGTGTGGATGCGTCTCAAGCTCCCAGCATGCGCAAAAGGGGCTCAAAAGCGGCATAAAATGGATGCTCAAAGTTCTAAAATGATTAAAAGGAATCTAAAAATACAATATACCAAGTAAATGAAAAATATGGGCATTGAATTTGTTTTACACGACGTGAAGAGAGACTTTAATTAATGATGCAAAAAATGCACTAAGTACCTCAGAAAAGAAGAAGAAAAATCCCAGCTATATCCAAAAAAGTAAAAATATGCCTTGGATTGCTTAAAGGACAGTTTGGAAAACCATAGAAATGAAATGTCCTTAGATGAATTTTCTTCGCATTTGACTTTTTGTAACATTTTAGAATGCAAGTTGCAGAAAGAAAGTTAGCAGCCACAAAACCAAAATGATAATCAAATGACCAACATATGATAACATCAACAATACTGCTAATGCGCTATCTGAACGTTAAATAACACAAAGTAATGCCGCTAAAACGTTATTGAACAAGGCAAATAATTGAGTATATATACCTGCAACTGCAAGGTATGGAGGAGAAAATTCTTGACAATCTCCACTTCACCTTTAAGCAAGAAAGCCAAAGCTGAAGGCACAAAGTCACGAATGAAAACCTGATCATAATTCAAGGGCTGCTTATCACCTGGATCGTTTGCAGCCACTGTACCAACAGGGGATCCACAATACGTCACAACTGCATCTCTCAACAAATTCCATGCCTCCTTTTCAATGTCGCTTTCAACTGAAATTCCACTATTTCTTTCCTCCCCAATATTCTTCACGTTGTTTTCATCTTCAGCTAGAGAAACTTCTCCTCCTACAATGTTCTCATCGTTGTCAATCCTTTCAACAACAAGCGGCTTCACATTGCTGCTGTTTTGCACGTAAATTCTTTCCAAAGTCTTGTCGCTTAGGCGGGTTTCAACCGATGTTGAGAGACCTCTCACCCTTGATGCTACCCTGGCTTCGATGCAGACACCATAAGGCCTTAAAACCGCCCCGGATTGGGCAAAACTCAAACTTGTTAAGCAATTCAACTTCTGCGTACTGTTGATAACTCGTTGAAAGCCTAAGAATCGAGAAGGGTAGGCGTGGAATTGAGAGTTTTGGCTGACATGAAAAGCTTTGCTCTTGTAGGAATGCTTTTGTTCACAAGAAAGGGGATTAAACGAAGGTTTGAACCCCAAAAACGATGAGTTTCTGAAGGTTAAGACCCTTGAAGGAAGCTTGGAATTGCTGAGGAAATTCATGGCTGTCATAATCAACAACTGAAACTACAACAAAGATATGGAGATAGAGAGGAGTAAAGCATGAATTTTCCTTTTTTGTTGGTTCTCGTGTTGTGTGAGTTGAATTAAGGAGATTGAGAAAAATATGGCCTCTTTTCCGTTATCTTTCTTTGGTGGAGGACAAGAGATTTTGAGAGAGAGAGAGAGAGAGAGAGAGAGACTGGTGTCCTTCCTTGACAGGCGAAAATGGTGTCCGAAGTCTTTGAAGGGGAAACAGAGGAGAGAAACAATGGATGAAATGAAGTGAAACTCTTTCGAGGAAAGCCCTTTATATAGACAACATACGCAGGGCTACCTATTGATGCTATTTTCCGATAAAGAAAATTGAGATTTTATTTTTTGGCTAATTTAATTTTAAACAAAATTTTTACTATTTCTATGGTGGGTGAAAATGAAACCTTTCTTTTGGTTTACATGAATTTTGTTTTGTCAACTTTGAATGGAAGATGTGATTTAGTTTGGTGATAAACAAAATTTCCAAGTGATGCTAAACGCTTACATTTTATGTGGCATGGTTTGTCATACTTCATTTAAAAAAAAAAAAAAAAAGAAACAGTTTGTTAAAACTTCTTCTCAACCCCTTAATATTATAGATATAGGAAAAAAAAAACTATTTCTCTTAATATAATTGTGATTTATGGAGCAAAGCAGAGAGATATTTTAGAATTGTATGTATAGTTCTTTTCCATATTTAAGGTTATTATTATCTTTGGATGGGATATTTATGATTATTATTATGATAATTTAAACTAAAGATTTAATGGAAAACAAAAGAGTTTAAAGCAATAATAAAAGCAATACGACTAGTATTTTCTCTTACTAATTATCATGTTACATTATGTTCATTCACGGAGTTCTTCGCAAAAAGCTAAAAAGGAAAAGATAAGAAATATATATAGTAGTAATTATTGTAGTCTTATTACGGAATGGGTGTGTATGTTTAAAACATAGAGTTTAATTTCGCTTTAAATTTACATTATTGGAGAAAAAAAGGGGAAACATAGAGAATATATCATTAGTTTATTTTGCAACCAACATTAATTAAGAAATCAACGGGAGTTGGATCTTCATTTCTCTTATAGTCCTAATTACATGGTTAACCATAAAAATTGTGATGCATTATTATTCTATATATATAATATAATAATGAATTCTAATATTAATTTATTATTAAGATTTTTTTTATTTATGGTCTGCAATCAAAGCCAGTTTACGATGTTTTTCAGTTAATCTATTTATGGAAATACTTGTTAATTATGGCCCTTTCAGAGTTCTAACCTACTTTCAGCCTTTTCGGACACGACAAGAAAAAATAAAAGCACGTGAGTGCATTGCTTGCTTGGATAATGGAGGAGGATGATGTTGGTGACGTGGGAGGAAATTGTAATCCACAACCTTTCAGCTAACCCATGAAAGATCCACTATTTTTATTTCTCACCATTAAAATTTTGCCACGTGTAATATGAAAATGGCCGGGTTTGTGGTAGGGGCCATGATAATTGACAAGTGTGTTTAGGGCCAAAAAATGAATGACAAATGTACAGAGGGGGAAGATGGCATGGGCAAAAGTGAAATGTGAGAAATTGGGGGCCAATAGTATTGTATTGTTGCGTCGAAAAAGTGCAATTGCCGCGGTGGCAGCTTAATCTGCACAGCCGAGCCAAGTATACAAAAAGTGAACATGGTTGGTTTGTTTTGGTAATGGTTTATCTATTTTCTTTTTCTTTTTCTTTTTTTTCGATTATATAACAATAATGTCAATTTCAACAAAAGACAGTGAGTTTGTGACAACGAAGTAATTGATTTTATAACCACTGCTGGATATGATATGGTCGGCCTTTTCCTGAAATTGAAATCAATCAAACGGGAAAAGGAGCAATATAGTATTTCCAAGAAACAATATTTCAGAAAAAAAAAATTGTCCCTATTCTACTTCTGATGGCCTCTATCTCAACGATACCACGGGAAGAGAAGCTAAAAGAGTTGAAATCAATAATGAAACGTCTCAGCCGAGAGAAGAATATAAGTTGTTATGCAAACCACTAAAGAACACTTCGCAACTGAAAGATAATTGATTGTTCACAATCTTTTTCTGCACCGATTCATTATACAAAAGCATCAGATTTAGAGGTGCCCTGGAATTTACAAAAAAATGGACAATTCAATACTAGTCTTTGATACATGTCATGTCATGCCAAGCCATGCCACCCACACTTCTCAACTTTCCATCCTCTACCACTGCATTTTCTTCCATGTCATTCTTGTATTTTTACTATTTCAGACAACACTAAATGCTGATTGTATAGTGGGAGAAAATCTTGGCACAATGTTCTCAGAGGCAAACTGTTGAATCTGCTTCCTGGCATCTGAAAGGAGAGGACAGGACAATATCATTCAATTGTTAATTCCACAGGGTGAAAAGGAACCGGAAAATAATGCACAAAAGAAACGAATTAAGTTCGGGATAGAAACATTGCAAATTCTGTAACTGTTGCAGTTGCATCCTAAATCCCAATTTTCCCAATATTTTACCCATAATGGGCCTCATGATGCATGCTCACAATGCTAAATGCGCTCCTATCTCAGCACATATGATCTTAATAATTGAACTTCATAACCTATCATCTCTCAAACTAAACACATAGGGCAGAAACAAATCAAAAGTTGTAACCTGCAACAAAACAAGAAATGCAGAAATAATAGCAAATATTCGGTTTACACCAAGTAGAATCACTATCCCAGATGATTGGTTTCCTTGTGCAAACAAATAGCATCAATCACACTGCCAAATGAAAGGCAAAAGATGAAGGACTATGTTTTACTTCTTCCTCTTTTAAAAAATTGAGATCATCGCAGTGTCCGTAGGAAAAGTGAGACCTGATTTGCTCAAGGAAACAGCATCTAAAGTGCAAGACAAAACAAGCTATACATATCTAAAAGATATTCTGAATAAGGTCATGAACGTAAACTCGGAAAATCTGTTTTGTACCTATGATGAACCTATATTGCATCACATACAATGGATATACACCGAGAAATCTTGTCTCAACATAGACTTGTCTTGGCATCATAAACTATTTTAGACTAAGTCCTTATTAAGTTATTAACCAGCATGCCATTTTCTTGTCATTTGACGCCATATACATAAAAGAATCCTTGAATCAATAAACTAGATAGAATAAGGCTAAAAGTTAAACTTGATATCACATTCAACCAAGCATTTTTAGTCATACTAAACAAACCAACCTTTGCGACATTTGGTGAAGCCAACAATATTTGCAATGCTGAGAGTCAAACAAACTCCTACAGCGAGGAGACAATCAGCTTGAAACCTTATAAGATAGAATATTCCAAGCATAATCCAAGCAACTGCCTGAAAAATTAAATAAATGAATAAGTGACTTTGATCATTTGGGACAATTATATTGCTATACAAGAAGGTATAGGTATAAGCTTACTGAAAGGTAAAGGGTCCACCAAAACAGCCATGAATCTCTCTTGTTCGTCTGGGCCAGTGACTAAAGTAGACAGCGACAATTAACAACTGAGATACTTGGTAATGTTATATCTGAAGCTAAATATAAGGTTAAGGGAAACACCCACCTCTTGTTCAAAACATTCAAATCTCCAGACCCTCTCACCAAGATCATTAATTTCGTTCCACCAAGACCATTAATTTCGTTCCACTCACATTCTTAACCACCCAAAACTCAAGTGCAGAAAGACGAACAGTCACCGCAAAAATGATCACAAAGCTATTGAAAAAGAGAGCAGAAAGGATGTAAAAGGCCAATGCTGCAGCCTGCAGGAAATAAGAAACTAAACATCAAAAAGGGCGTACAAATCAGATTCACTAGATCAATATGTTTAGATGCATAAAAGAATTTTTGACCTTGAAGAGAATATGAAAGAAACACGTCTTCGGGTTGGCATAATTTTCACCAGGAGGCTGCACCATAAATTTAAAATCATCAGAAAGAATCAAACAAGTACTCTAAGCCCCAAATAAACAGTTGGCCTTCAAGTCAGGTAGCATCTCTATCTAATTTCATGTTCCAAAGGCCAAATAAGCAACGTGAACTCCATTTTTTGTGGTAATTAAGATTTTCAATTCACCATCTTTATTCAACCAAATTATTGAAGCAACGCAAAGTTAAGATTCGTTTACCAAGATTTATTTAAAATGATCCATTTACTTCTGCCTTATAATCAACCAAACAAAAGGGTATGCTTCAAAGACTCAGATCTACCAATCAACCTATACGACAATATCAATAACACTAAACCCGGACAGCATACGTAGAACAGGTAACAGTAAAGCGAGGGAATCCGATAAACTAGCAAGAAAAGAAAAGTGAAAAGGGAGAAACAGAGAGGCGGATTGACTCACCTGACTAAAATCCATGTGCGAAGATAAAAAATTTGATGGTTTTGAATCTTTTGGCGAATTTACGGGGATTATGGTTTTTTTTCCCTCTTGCTATAAGACCAAAGGGAGAATTTTTGGCCATTTGTTTGGTTTTTTTTTTTTTTTTTTTGCAGCTAAAATGAGGATTATTTGGGAAAGAAAGTCCCTGATATTGGAGGAATTTCCCAGATTTACCCAACTGATTCTGACCTCAACTCAAAAATCTAAAACTCAATTCTCAAGTATTTTATTTACCAAACCCAATGAAAACATCGTTTATTATTTACTAATTTATTATAAGAGGAGAAGAGGGATGCCAAACTAATTTAATATTGACAATTGCAGAAGTAAAAAATTCTTCTTCCACATTATCTATTTATGATCTTCTGTTTTCTGGCACTCATAATTATAATAAAATACACATT
>JBBYHK010000022.1:15813045-15833518 GCA_038382065.1 Adansonia grandidieri | reverse complement strand
TATTAAAATATTAAAATATTAAAAATTATTTTATATTGATATTTATATATTTTTTAATTTAATTTAAATAAAATTTTATTAATTGAAATAATGATTTATGCTGACTTGATCCAAATTACAAAAAAAGTAAATTCAAGGTAGATCCACTCCGAATTAGTTTTGTCAATTTGAACAGACTATCTAATATTTAAGTAGATCTATTGAAAAAATAAAAAAAGTATGAGAATCATGTATTTTCATTATAAATACTTGTATTTAATTTTAAATAAATTTAAGATGGAAAATTTTTTCTAAGAAGATATTTTAGATTTTGATATTATATCATAATAATTAACGAAAAAGACTTCTTGCACGATATTTTCTCCATGATCGAAGCTTGCGAGATCTCACCGAGTACGTGGGACACATCATCAACTAACGGTCAACACCAACAAAGCCATCAATTTTGATTTTTGTGGGGGTTTTTTTTTTTTTTAGGGTTCCAATAGGCCTATTTCCAATAGCAAATTGCATTACACGGGCTAGCTCCAATGGTTGTCCAAAACGCATATCCTTCAAAGAGCTTTACCTTGACACTGAAGGTGACATTATTGAAAGCAAGAAAGCTACAGCTCAATTCACTCCACAATTTAGATCTAGGAATGGCCGGAGCTAGAGAGGGGAGACCGGCATTTATTGCTTCCTTATAGGCTAAATGGCTAATACAATTTTGCAAGTTGCAAAGTTCGCATAATATTGGACCCTCCTGCCAGAAAGCTACACTTCAATTCACTCCACAATTTAGACCTAGGAATGGCCGGAGCTAGAGAGGGGGGACCGGCATTTATTGCTGCCTTATAGGCTAAATGGCTAATACAATTTTGCAAGTTGCAAAGTTCGCATAATATTGGACCCTCCTGCCTCCCGGTGCTCCGCAAACTCAGGCAAAACCCAGAATCATCTATCCCTACCCCTCTATCCGGAATCCCAGATATGCATTCTCCTTCAAATCAGATCCATTCATCTTTTTTAGGTTTCAATACCGTTCTTTAATATTCCAGTCTTTGACCAAGTATAATTATAAATATTACACCATACATTATTGGAAACAACCGAATAGTTTTCTTGCCTCAAAAAATTATGTCCCGTATGAACTTGCAAACAAGTCAATTACAGTCAAATGACTTAAAGCGTAAGGTTATGTTTTTATAAACATTTGTTTGGTTAAATGATTCATTATAATAATTTTCTGTTATAACCTTCTAATAAATAAGAAAAAGCTAAACTTTTGTTTTCCTAAGAATACCAAACCAAATACTAAATCTATGTACAATATCTTTTAATTTTAAAAGAAAAAAAAACACAAACACACGTACAACGGAACGTGTGATTATTAATAAGGTTAAAAGTCTAAGAAGAAATTTGAACTAAAAAAAATGTTAAACTTTATAAAAGATGAATAAATTAAGAAATTTTATAACTTTCTTTTCCTTTGTTTCCACCAAATTAGGTATTAAAAAGTGAACATTTTAAAAGAAAGTAAAGACCCACTTCCTTTGTTTAATTTAAAATTTTTCCCCAAACAAAAGAATTATTTCTAACGTTCCTTTATTTTACTTACATTTCATTTTCCCCCATTCTTCAATCCAATTACATAATATAAAGGTCAACTGAATAAGTCATATAGACACATCACTTTTAAAAGTGTTTATGTGTTGAATCAGTTAGGTTTGGTTGATTTACAAATTTCTTATTTAAAATTTTGCTTGATCCACTAGACTAAATAAACCATTTTTAACATTCAAGTCACATAAAATATTCTTAATTTTTGAATATTTCAAGTAGGTTCAAATTGGGTTTCAAAGCTCTTGCCCGATTGAATGAATCACCCGATTTGTAATTAAGTTTAATCACTTTCAACATTATTTATGAGTATCTAATAAATAAATGGATTTATATTTAATATATTTTCAATGAATTACATCATAACACTTATAAATAAGTAAAATTATTTATGTTTTTTTAAATCTTGTAAATTTTTGTAGTATTAATGAGTTTGCATTTGGTTCATTGATAGTGTATAAATTTACAATAACTATGCATTATATTTGAACTCTAACTGCATCCATATTCTATATAATATGTATTTCCCACTCTTACCCGAAGTGAATAGGTGTGATTTGAGAATTTTTTTTAATTATTTACAAACATGTTCAGTTATATTTACTAACACACCAAATTTTAAATGTATAAACACAAACACAAATTTAAACTTTTTAATAAACACGAACTGAATAAGAGTAAACTTAAAAATCAATAAACAAACAGAAACAAATATTTATTCATTCAAATTTAATTTATTTAGAGTTCTAATGAAAAAGGAAAGAACCTAATAGAATCGAAACGAAGAAGAGCCCAACGGATTTGTTTCAACTACAATTTCTCGGTATTCTTCTTCTTTTGCAATTTTTTTTTTTTGAAAAAATATAAATTTGAGTAAAAAATTAAAGAGTTAAAAAAAAAGAAAAAGACAATAACTTTCCCTTTCTATTGTGAATTTTCTAAGGAGACAAACATAAAATATCGATGAGAGCTTTGATCATGCCAACTCTTCATCCTTGGAATCCCCAAAAACATCTTCCACTACTCTGACAGATTAAATCCAAACAAATAAAGGATCAATCAAAATTTTCTGATAAAATGCATGTGGGTAACTGAAAATATGGAGAGCAATGAAGTATTGAGAGGAAAAAAAAAAATAGAAAATGGAGATTACGTGAGGAAAAACCTTTTGTTTGATATCATTTTGGTAATATGAAGTAGAAAAAAAGGGTGCGGGGCAAAAGGATGAAATTATCCTAAACATTTTTAAAATACCACTGAGTCCTTCAAAACTCAATTCATGTATAGTAAGATAACAAGCTGTGCATAGATCTTGGGTGGATACGGTTATTGCAGCCATTTGAAGGTATACAATTTTTTTTTTTGGACAATACATTCACGTTTAATATTTATATTTATTTTAAAATTTTGAATTTGAATGTATAATCCATTAAATAAAAAAAACTTAAATAAACATATTAATATCAATATACTTATATCTTATAATTATTTGAATACGAATAACTTAATTATCAAGCAAAACAAAGTGAATATGATGGATTGCTAACTTACGTTTTCTAACGATCGAAAGTCAAAAGTATGCACTACTCGTAAATAAGTGTCACGATTTTGGCGTGGAATTAAACACTACATTTACATTTACAGTTACATCTATATATACATATATATATATATATATTTTGCAGAGAGATAAAAAAATAGAGAAATAGTCCATATATAGTCCTTTTTAGTATTAAATGTATGGTGGTGACGGGATGAGCGACGAACAGACAATTATTCTGACTCTCTCCTTCCTACCCAATTAAATCACGGTCGAAAGGCCAATAAAAAAATGAATAAAATATTGAGTGGATATAATCTGCTTGTTTCTTCAACCAATACATGTGCAGTAGACTGATGTAGCACTAGGTCTGACGTGTGGAGCTTCTATAGGTTGGGAGACTTGATCTCCCACACGGGTTATCTTCATCTTCATCTTCATCTTCATTTTTATTTTTTTTGCTCATATATAATTTTCATACATCTTCATCTTGTGTCGTGACTCGTGTGGGGTTGGCGGAGTGAGTACGTGGCAAGACAGCAGCCAGAGCTTTATGAAATCGACAGCAAGCACTTATTTGAATCTCACTTCTTAAGAGTTAAGCATAGGGACGGACAAACTCCGTCCATTCCTTTCCAGTGCCTGCTGTCAGTGTTGTGCTGTCTCTCATGTACGTTTCATCTTAAGTTCCATCACCCATGTTTTTGCCATCAATTTACTTATTAATCCCTGAGACTACTGATTTTTATTATTATTATTACTATTATTATTATTATTTTGTATGAAATACTAATAGCTAAATATACGTGTCAATATCAGTTGATCTGCCCAATTTATCCACTTGAATCTCTTTTTACTCTTTTCTTTTATATATAAATATGTGTAAAACAAAAGTTTGTTGAGAGTATGCAACTCTTCGTGTCTCCTTGCTATATCAATTTTGGATTAATTGGAGGATACCTTCTACCGTTATAATAGTATTTAACGCCAAAATCATACAAATTTGTTAATAAATTGTCAAATGCCAATCAACTTTTTTTTTTTTTTTGGATAAACACAAAAATTTTTATTTATCCAAAAGAAGCAGAAATTCTGCTACAATAAAAAAACTTCCTATAACAAGAAACAGACAACTCTTTATACACCTACATTAAGCTCCCAATTGTATAAAAATATACTATTTACAATAGTTACAATATTCACCACTTTTACAATTCTATCACGTATAGTTCTAACTATAAGATTGTATAATTCTTGTACAATTCGGTTTTGTCCTCCATGCAATCTTCTATTCCGTTCGTGCCAGATAAAATATATACAGGCATTTCAAGCAATCCTTGTAATTGTAGAGCTTAAGGATTTCCCCTTACATTCTTTTGTTATCCAAGCAAGCACTTCCTGCCAAGGTCTAATAGCTCCTCTCCTATCACATGCATGTAAAACTCTAGTCCACAACTGATTAGAGTATGGGCAGCTGAAGAACAAATGATCACGAGTCTCTTCCTCATCATTGCAAAGCAAACATGTAGAACAGATTCTCATCCCCCAAGAAAGCATTCTATCTTTTGTAGGCGGCCTATTCAGAGCCAAGCAATGATAGAGTGTCTTGGAATATGCAAGTAACACCAAACTGTTCTATGCCAATCAACCTTCTCTTTTTGATGCCGGAGATCATTACAAATCCGAGCTATATTGTAAGAAAATCCAGAAAAATTCCATATGCATTGATCCCCTGAGTGAACTTGGTTGCTAGAGCTCTCAACTTTAGAAGCTTTTTCCAGCACCAATTAAACTTTTGTGATACAGACAACTGCCAAATATTTCTACTCTTCAATACGTAATTCCCAATCCATGCCACCCAAAGAGAACCAATCACCTTTTCGTATTAAATCAATCCATCCGTTTTATAAAACCAACATAATCGGAATAAGTGTAATGTAAAAGTATTTATATAATAACACTTATTCGTTCTTAAAAGATGAATTGCAGTGAGATTTTCATTTATTGGATCGGACATCAGAGTTTAGCCTTACTATATACTATATATTAAATGTATACAGTTGAATGACCAACTAATTAATCTAAAATTTTAAGATATATATATATATATATATATATTAGAAAAGAAGAATAATACTGCCACAAATCACCATTAACCAACCTGTACAGTAGCATAGTAGTCGGAGAAAAGAACATAAGGAGTGCGTCACTCGGCAAAGTTGCAGGCAGGCTCGACTCTTGAGCTAGCTAAAGTTCAAAGTATTCAGAAAGGTGTAAATTAGTTCATTACTTAAATTATAAGTAAATTTTATAGTTTTGAATTAGAAGCAAAATAGTAAAATAGAGAATAAAAAGAAACGGTAGTAGTTGACGTGTCATGCTGACTTAGATTTTGAAATAATTTTTTTTGATGACATAGAAATTTTTATTTAAATATATTTTTTGACAACACGTATACGACTATAAATGACAGTTAGTATATGTGTCACCAATTTACTAATTTTAATTTCAGGATCAATATATCACAGAAGTCCCTTTATTAAAACAAAAAGTGCAAATTAATCTTTACAATCTTACAATGTGAATAATTTATGTACTTTTAATTTACAGTAAACTAATAAAATAAATAATAAAAGTTACTGCAGTCACTTAAATGCAGTACAAGCCTAATATTTTGCTAACGTGGCAAATGATAAGTCAGATTTAAATTTTAAAATTTTTGTATTATATAGATTTAATAATTTTTAAAATTTTTTAATTTTATTTTTTTAATTATTCTTCTTTCCATATTCTTCTTTTATATATTAATTTATGTCCATCATACTATTACACACCAAAATTTGGTCTTACCGGTGTCAGAAAATTTTTTCAATACCGAAAAAACTGATTTAAATTTAACTTACTCTTACTAATGCCAAAAAGTTCTTTGAAGCTCATATTTCTCACTTTTTTGTTTTTCGCCTTCTTACAAACTAAACAATCTATCAATAAAGATTTCTCTATAAAAAAGGTTGGTTAGGTGCACCGCTCGCCTAGCAAAAAATAATGAGGCTAGTCCCAACCCCTAGGAGTAGTAGAGCCCCTTTTCACCGTATGCGCCTTTATTATTGTTATTATTATTATTTTTTACTTTATCAAGTAAAATTTTTTAAAAAAATTTCATAACAACAATTCGTCGATTTCGATCCAAGGTCTACCTAGCATTTTTTTCAGGTAGCTTTGACGCCTCAGCTAACGGGAAATTCCTTATAAATATTGGATTCAAAACTCAACTTATAATCTGCAGTATAATAAATTGTTGACACGTGAAAAAAATCATGTCATCAAAATGGTTTTTAAAAAAATAAATTTAAATTTTACATGAGCAAAAAAAAAAAAAGTTAATTGTTTAAATTCACATTATCATTTTGGCAGGGTAACATCAGCAAAATGTTAGATGCTAGCTCATTTAAACGACTGTCATAATCTCTATTGTTTATTTTACTAGTGTTCTAAAATTGGTAAGACAAATTTTATGGTGAAAAGAGAAAAAATAATTTTAAATTAGGATTTTATATTTTATTTTTAAAAAAAAAAAATTTAAATATTAGCAAATAGAGAGGTTAAATATTTTTTTGTTTATATAATAAATTTAAAATTTCAGACATGAAAAGAATAAAAATATTAATTTACAATATCATTTTGGGGGAACCAGGTAAGAAAAACTTTTAACTTTTAACCAGAATTCGGACACCCACGACGTGGGTAAAAAGATATTTTTTAAATATTTTTTTAAAAAATTAATAGATAAATATATTAAAAAATATAATATTTTTTTAGAGTGGGTAATTATTTTAAAAGAAAATGATTAGGCGGTTTTTTAAATTCAAATAATTTTCAGGAAGGGGAGAGTTTTTAAAAAGAGTGAGTGGTTGAGAACAAATAAGTAAAAAGGTTATGCTTTAAAAGAAAATAAGTAAATAGTTTTCTTAAATAAAAAAGATATAATTATTTTTAATTTTATATTATTAATAATATTTTAAAAATATTTTTAATTAATTTTAATTATTAAATTAATATTTAATTAATTTATGATACTAATTTGATCATTTTTATATTAATAGAGATAAATTTAATCAACTGTTTTAATCTCTATTACTCCCTATGCGAGATTAGAAAGAGTAATTTACACTCTTGCACGGTATAGCGACTTTCACGATACATTTTCCCGAAATTAATACCAATAAATTTGTAATAATTGTACAAAATGCCATGTGTCGTCTACTCATCTTTGTTTAAATAAAAAATTTCCATGTCAACAAAAATTTATTAAAATCTCACGTTAGAATGCTACATCGTCAATTGAACGATCGCATTATTTTCGTTTTTCTATTTTATTGTTTTTTTTCAAATTCAAAATTATAAAAACTATATTGCTCATAATTTGAGTAGAAAGATTAATTTACACTTTTTACCGTTGAATAGGAACTTATGGATACTTTGATCGCTAGCAGCTTATACTTTGACCAGATTTAATATAATATCATATCATTATTAAAATTTTTATGTGATTTTAATTTTATGAATTAAGTAACACTTTATCAAAAATTTTCAAAAAATTCAAAATTAAAATAACAAAAAATTATTTGTCTTTTAAAATTTATTATTTAAAAAATATAAAAACCATCCATTTTCATAATAAAAACTATTTAAATAACTTATTATCTCAAATTAACTAAATTCTAATATAAATAATAGCAAGGGAAAATAGGTATTTTCCTGAAGCAGAATTAGGGTAGAATGGTCCATCAAGAAACGGACAACGCAAATGCTAGTCACAGCTCACCAGATAAGGTCGCTAATAATTAACGAGGAGGACTGGATTAAAAAGCAACCTCAAAAAAGCCAGTAAGATAATTGAAACGAACTCTCAGAGTCTTAACTTAGAAGCAGATCCTATTCTTCTGAGTACCCGTACGTCTCTACTTTCCCCAACTAAACCTGCTCGCCTATGGCTACTCCTGTTAAGAGCAATAGCAGGTTGTCCGTTGCGATGGAGAGGACCGGCCAGTGGTAAAAAAAAAAAAAAAAACGCTTAACTAAGCCTTTATCCAAACAAACATTCGCTAAAACGTACTTAATTTGTATATGAATCTATTACAAGAGTCATATTCTTACTTAATCATCAATATTTTTGGTTATTTTCAGGGTTTTCTCCCAAGAGATTCCAACTGATGTTGTCGTCGAAGTTGGAGAAGCCAATTTCAATCTTCATAAGGTATAAAATTATGCTTTGAAAGTTCCTGCGCATTTGTTTACAATATCTATGTAGTCATCAGTAGTAAATTTCTATGTATAATCTATCATGGCATGGGCATGCATGCAGTTCATGCTGGTGGCAAAGAGCAATTACATAAGAAAGCTGATAATGGAAACAGAAGAAGCAGACTTGACAAGAATCAACCTGTCTGACATCCCCGGCGGCCCTGAGATCTTCGAGAAAGCAGCAAAATTCTGCTACGGTGTCAATTTCGAGATTACTGTCCATAACGTGGCAGCTCTCCGGTGCGCTGCAGAGTATCTCCAAATGACTGACAAATACTGCGATAGTAACCTGGCAGGGCGCACCGAAGATTTCCTCTCACAAGTTGCCCTGTCTAGCCTATCTGGCGCCGTCGTCGTCCTTAAATCGTGCGAAGATCTGCTTCCAATGGCTGAGGAGCTCAAAATTGTTCAAAGATGCATTGATGTTGCGAGTGCTAGGGTGGGTATATTTTTATGCATATTAATTTAATTCAGCAGTTTTAGCATTCAGTAGCTTTATTTGCTAAGTACAATTTTCATAAAGTTTGTTGATATAGTTAAAACGAAACGATTTATTCTATGTTACAGGGGATTGAGAGTTGAATTAATTCTTTGCTAGTTATTTATGCATGTTTTGGAAACAATATGGATCAAGTATAACATAAGCTCAATCCGTGCCTGCAGGCTTGTGGCGAGGCGAGTTTCCCTTGCCGTACGCCTCCAAACTGGTGGACAGAAGAGCTATCGATCCTTGACGTTGAGTTGTTTGGCAGAATCATTGGCGCAATGAAACAACGGGGGGCAAAAGCTCCAACCCTAGCCACCGCTCTCATAACTTACGCAGAAAGGTGGCTTCGAGATCTAGTACGCGATCACTCAGGCAACGGCATCAAGTGTTCCGAACCGACCGACTCTGATCTTCGAATCCAGCAGCGTGAGCTTTTGGAGTCCATAGTGGCGCTGTTACCTGCGGAGAAAGCTGCTTTTCCAATCCACTTCTTGTGTTGCCTTCTCCGGTGTGCAGTTTTCCTGAAAGCCTCCAGTGCTTGCAAGAACGAGTTGGAGACACGGATCTCGGTCATATTGGAGCATGTCACGGTTGATGATCTTTTGGTCTTGTCTTTCACATATGATGGGGAGAGGCTCTTCGATCTGGACAGCGTCAGGAGGATCATCTCCGGGTTCGTGGAGAAGGAGAAGAGCATGGCTGTTTTCAACGGCGGCGATTTCAGGGAGGTAAGTTCCTCTGCGACGCAGAGAGTTGCAAAGACCGTAGACGCATACCTCGCGGAGATAGCAACGGTAGCTGAACTCACCATCTCCAAGTTCAACGGGATCGCCAATCTCGTCCCTAAAGGAGCCAGAAAGGTGGAGGATGATCTCTATCGGGCCATTGACATCTACCTAAAGGTGTTTATTTATTTATTTTTTTGGGCCAATAATTACATATAACATTTTTACTAATTATCTAACAGCACCATTGATTTTAATCTTTAATTAATGCATAGAATAGACTTCCTCTGTCTTTTTGTGCATCTCTTCGTCTCATTTTAAGTAGTTTTTTTTAATTAATTCAGATTTTATCCGCTTTTTATTTATTTTTTAACATATTAATCATTATCATTTTTATATGCAAAATTTATTAATCAATTATAAAAATTATATTTATAAATAATGATTAAATTTATATTAAATAATAATAAATTAAAATAATGGAAGAAGTCGAACTTCTTTTCACCGGTGTTTAAGTTAATTCTTGTTTATAAACAGTTAAATTTGTTTTTGGAATAGATTTTTTTACTACTTTTTGATGCTCCTTCAATGAGTTTTCACCATCTATTCAAATAAAAGAGCTTTGTAACATAATGTTTAGAAATTATAGAAGGAGCTGGCACGAAAAGAGAAATAAAAAAAAAAAAAAAGATCTGTTCATCCACAATGGTAAATGTTGAATTTTTTATTAATTAAAATATTGGTCGCAAATGAATTAATGCATGCAGGCTCACTCAAATTTGGATGAGATAGAAAGAGAGAAGGTATGCAGCTCCATGGACCCCCTGAAGCTGTCCTACGAAGCTCGAGTGCATGCTTCCCAAAACAAGCGCTTGCCTGTGCAGATCGTTTTGCACGCTTTGTATTATGATCAGCTGAAGCTAAGGAGTGGTGGGGTGGATGACCGCAAAGAGCTAGACGCCGTGACCACCAGGAATCAGTTACAGGCAGACGTGTCGCTGGTAAAGGAGAACGAAGCCTTGAGATTGGAGCTTATGAAGATGAAGATGTACATATCCGACTTGCAGAAGAATAATCAAGCTGGAACTTGTTCAAAGAGCATTGGGACCAGAAAGCCTACTTTCTTCTCTTCCATGTCCAAGACTCTAGGCAAGCTAAATCCCTTCCGACATGGCTCCAAGGACACTTCTCACATCGATGACAGCCTTGGAGTGGACGTTACCAAGCCTAGGAGAAGAAGGTTTTCCATCTCCTGATGAATTTAATTAATTAGTCGCCGCAGCTTGCTTGTTTGTGATGGTTGGTCTTATTTTTATTTTATTTATTTTTTTAAAGTTTGCTTTCTATCTTTTCGATGAAACGATCTAAATTTCCTAATTATATAGGCTCATGAATTTAAGAACTTGTCAAACAATTAATTGTTTCCTTTTGGTAAATGAAATTTGGGGAAGCAGTTGTACACCTTCCTCATTTGTATTGTCTTGTCCGAGAGAATTATGTTTCGCATAGCACAAGCAAGCTTTCAATGATGCTCAAATCTAGTACATTTTTTATATAAATAGTGATTTTTTTTGTCCAAAGGGGAAGTCAGATCACCCCGACAACCCGACAGTTTCAAATGGTACAGAACAGCTAAAATAGCTGCAAATTCAGAAATTACAACTCAAACAAAGAATTATTAGAATTCAATTATAAAATGATCTTTTGGCTCAGAAATTAAAATAAAAAAATTATTTTTTATTAAAAAAATTATTATTTTTTATGCTGAATACAATAGAATGATTTTTTTTATGTTAGTTTCTGATTTGTATTCTTAAAAGATAACTCTTAGAGAAAATTATCAATTGTAAAATAATTTAATTTTTTTATAAGATTATTTGATTTTTATGTAAGATTATCAGTTACAAGAGGACATTATTTTTTATCTTTTTTATTCTCCGTTATCTTGTAATCTTTATCATTATCGCCGGGTTGGACTGGACTCGCCCTCGAGTCAAACTCAGCATCGTCCGCAAAGTATGGCGAAAGATCGGTAACATTGAAAGTAGCAGAGATCCCATAAGCACCTGGTAGTTCAACTTTGTACACATTGTTGCTGATTTTCTGCACAACTTTGAACGGACCATCAGCTCGAGGTGATAACTTGGAATTTGGTTAGTTTGGAAATCGTTCCTTTCGCAAGTGTATCCATTCCAAGTCTCCTACTTTGAAAGTCTGTTGTCTCCTATGCTTGTCACGTTGAGCCTTGTATCTTAAGTTTTGCTTTTGGATTTGCTCACAGACTTGTTCATGCAACTTCTTGATTTCCTTTGCCCTTTGGTCTCCGTTGGGACTGTACTGTCACTGGTCGGATGAAGGGGTCAAGTCTAATGGACTAAGCAGACGCGTGCCATAAACCAACTCAAATGGACACTTGCCGGTAGTTTGATTAATTGAGTTATTATAGGCGAACTCAACCTGTGCGAGTATAAGATCCCACTGTTTCAAATTTTTCCCGACAAAGCTCCGGAGTAGGTTTCCCAAAATCCTATTAACTGCTTCAGTTGGTTCGTCTGTCTGAGGATGGCTAGCACTGCTGAATTGAAGCTTAGCTCCCATTATCTTCCATAGAGTCCTCCAAAAGTGGCTTAAGAACTTGACATCCCAATGAGAAGTGATAGTTTTTGGAATGCCATGGAGATGAACAATCTCCTTGAAATATGATTCTACAACTTAAACAACATCATTTATCTTTTGGCATGGGATAAAATGAGCCATCTTTAAAAATCTATCCACAACTACCATTATGGAGTCTTTTTGTCTTTGAGTCCAAGGTAGTCCAAGAAAAAAAATCCATACTTACATCTTTCCAAGGTGCAACTGGAATAGAAAGAGGCATGTATAATCCTGTATTTTGGCTTTTGGACTTAGCCAAGTGACAAGTTCTACATCTTTGGATATGCCTATTGATATCTCTTTCAAGCTTGAGCAGTAGAAATTTTCTTTAATTAAGGCCACAGTTTTATCTCATCCAAAGTGACTTGCTAATCCTCCGTTATGGGCCTCCCAGATAATTGCTTCCCGTAATGAGCATTGAGGAATGCAAAGAGTTTTTCCTCGAAATAAGAAACCTTCATGCTTGTCGAACTATTGGAAAGGTTGTGCCTCTGTGTAATTCCATGCTTTATGGAAATCAAAATCATCCTAGTATAGCTATTTGATAACTTCAAACCCAACAACTTTTGCTTGAAGAGTAGTTAACAAAGTATGACGTCGGCTAAGTGTATCAGCTACAGAATTCAAGGTTCTCGCCTTGTACTTGAGCAGGAATGGATAAGACTACAAAATTTCACTCTAAGTGGCATGTCTACTATTGATCTTCTGTTGAGAATTCATATGCATGAAGACTTCATGGTCCGAGTAGAGAATGAACTTCTTATTCAACAAATAATGACTCCATGCAAAGCTTGGGCAATGACATAGAACTCTTTATTATAAGTGGAGTATTTGAATTTGGCCTCATTTAAATTTTTAGTGGATAAGGCAATTGGACGTCTCTCCTAGCTCATAACGGCACCAATCCCAGTATTGGAAGCATTACAGCTGACTTCAAACACTTGGTCAAAATTTGGAAGGGCTAGCACAGGGGCTTCTGTCAAACGTTTCTTCAGTTCCTCAAAGCTTTTCTGAGATTGCTTTGTCCATTGGAACTTACCTCCCTTGATGTAGTCTGTAAGTGGTGTAGTAATGGAACTAAAATTCCTGATAAATCTCCTGTAGAAGGAAACTAATCCATGGAAGCTTCGAACATCTTGGGTAGATCCTGGAATGGGCCAATTGTTGATAGCTTCAATCTTGCCCAGGTCAACTCGGACACCTTTAGCGATGATGATATATCCTAGAAAATTCACTTCATTGGTCAAAAAAACATTTTTTTAGGTTGGCATAGAGTTTCTGCTTTTGAAGAGTCTAGAATATTTACCGTAGGTGCTCTAAGGGATCGTCAGGGTTTTGGCTGTAGATGAGAATGTCGTCAAAGTAAACGACCATAAATTTCCCAATGAAGGGTCGAAGTGTCCGATTCATCAGATGCATGAATGTGCTAGGGGTATTTGTTAACCCAAAAGGCATCACCGTTCATTCATACAGGCCATCTCTTGTTTTGAAGGCGGTCTTCTATTCATCTCCAGGCCGAATTCTGATCTAATGATACCCGCTTCGTAGGTCAATCTTAGAAAAAATAGTTGCACCATGTAGTTGATCCAATATATCATCAAGCCTAAGTATCGAGAACCGATACTTGATGGTGATCTTGTTGACTACTTGACAATCGACAGACATTCTCCAACTTCTATCTTTCTTAGGTACCAAAAGTACGGGCATAGCACAGGGACTAACACTTTCTCGAATCATTCTTTTCTTTAACAACTTTTCAACTTGTCATTGAACTTTAGCATGTTCCTAGGGACTCATCCTGTAAACAGGTTTATTAGGAATTATTGCTCTTGGGATAAGGTCAATTGCTTGTTAGATATCACGTATGGGTGGCAGTCAAAGTAGAATTTCGTCGAATGTGACATCTGGAAATTCAGCTAGCAATTGTTTGATTTCTAGCGAAATGGTGGTTCCTTCATTTGACTTAAGCAACAGGACCAAATGGTTTGGGTTTCCACTTTCTTCACCTTGACTTATTCCTTAGCAATTAAGGACACTAGCGGCTTGGACTCATTCTTGCCTTGGTTATATTCACTAGGTGGCAATGGTGCTAGCTTGATCTTCACTCCATCCTTCACAAAGGAATAAGTGTTCGCATAACCATCGTATAGAGCATAGTGATCATATTGCCAAGGTCTCCCCAGTAAAACATGACAGGCATCCATAAGAACAACATCACACCATACTTCATCTTGATACTTCTTGCCAATTAAAAAAGAAACAAGGCATCGTTTAGAAACTTTTACCTCATTTCCCTTGTTGAACCATTATAATTTGTATGGATGTGGATGAACTTGAGTGAATAAGTTCAGCTTTTCCACCATGTAGTTGGATACTACATTCTCAAAGCTTCCATTGTCAATGATTACATCACATACTTTGCATTAGGTAGTACAACAAGTGTGGAAAATATTGTGATGTAGCCATGACTCCTCTTTTGCTTGCGTTGTCTACAAGCTTCGCCTGATCACCAGTGTTTCACCATGGCCGGCAGGCGTGACTTCTTCATCAAATACTGGCTTCTTATTAAATACGAGCTCGTCTTCTTTTTCAAATGCTGCATAAGCTTCTCCTTCAATAATGGTGACAACCTTACAATTAGGACATTCTGCAGCAATGTGGTCGAAACCTTGGCATTTAAAGCACTTAGGTGCTTTGGAGTTGGATTCTCTGGCAGCTTTAGGTGGAGGCTTGCTTGAAGAGCTGGGTTGTTGAACTGGAGTCATACAGATATCAGAAGGATTCTTAGTAGAGGAAGGAGGTTGGTAAAAAGGTCTTCTGGGTAACTGCTTCTCAACACGGATGGCTAGACGAATGATGTCGTCTAAAGTCCAGTATTGTTGAAGCTGGACCTGATGGGCGATGTTAGTGTTCAACCCTCCAAGGTAGCTGGCTATTTTTTGCTCATCATTTTCTTGGATATCACATTTCGTCATAAGCTTTTCAAATTCCTTGGTATATTCCTCTACAGATAGAGTCTTTTGGCAGAGATTATGTAGTTGAAGAAAATAATCTTGATAATAATATTCGGGTAGGAACTTACGTGTGAGCTCATCGCATCTTTTTCAATATTCGAATCTTGCTTTCCCCTTCACACTCATGCTTCCTCTTAAGATTTTCCCACCATATGGAAGCATGCTTCTTAACCTTGATGTCAACAATTTTGACTTTTTGGTCTTCTAGCACCTCTTTATATTCGAACACTCGCTCATTTGTTTGGAGCTACCCTACGAACTTGTCTGATCAGAGCTTCCCTTCAAAATCTGGAATATCCACTTTGATATCGCTATTGAGAACTGTCGATCTTTGAGGTCGACAATTGCTGACTGACGAAGTGTCGCTACTATCCGAATCATCTTTTATTTGCTTTTCTTGTACATCCAACTGGGCTCGTTGAACATTCACCATCTCTTGTAGTAATTGAACTTGTTGTCTTAATTCTTCTATCTCAACTTCAAGTACAGATCTTTATCTTAAAGGCATATTGTAGGCTAGTGAAAACAAAGGGTATGGCTTAAGGATGAAATTAGGAATTAAGTTCAAAAGTTAGGGTTAAAATAGAATTTTAAGAAATTTAAGGCTTGGGTGTAATTTCAAAAAATCAAAGGGTTAATTTACAATTTTGAAAAGTTTAGGGGTTGATAAGAAATTTTGAAAAGATAAGGGGTTGTACTAAAATTTTAAATAGCTTAGGGGTCAGAATGCAATTAAGGAAAAATATAATGATAGGGTGATGACGTGGCAGTTAAGAACAATTGGCAGGTGATGGTTGGGTGACGTGGTGATGACTAGGCAACTGTGCTGACATGGTTGTCTTCAACCTCTAGCTGGCACTTGCGGCACATGGTCTTTCGGAGGTGGCGCGTGGGAGTGCATGCCATACCTTTCAGCGATGGAACTTTCCAGTCCAAGGTTTTTCAACCTTTGGAACACGGTGGAGACCTCCTTTTGACTAAACAATGACCGGAACTATGAATTTCAAAGGAGACAATGATGACTCTTGTCGGACTACTTGGAAGTCTTCAACTACAGGCTGTTTTTCAGACATTCCCCGTCTTTAAAACTCGGCTCTGACACCAAAAATGGCTCATAAATTAGAAGAGAGAAATTACTCTCAATTAAAGAAAAGAATTTGTTACTTTTGTATGCTGAATACGATGGAATGACCCCTATTTATACTATTTTCATAGGGGATTATAATTTGTACTCTTAGAAGATAACTCTTAGAGGAGATTATCAATTACGAGATAATTTGATTTTTATAAGATTATTTAATTTTTATCCAAGATTATCAGTTACAAGAGGATACTATCTTTTGATCCTTATCACCCCTTTGACATAGGGTCTCTTCGTTTAGATGCACTCCAATGAGGCTCTACCGCCATTGACCCTTATGGGAAGGGCGGGAGTAATATGGTTCATTAGACCACAGTAAAGGAATGATATTTCTCTATTAGCCCCTTAATTTTTTTTAAAGTTTTAAATTATTTATTTTTTAATTATTTTAATATAAATATAATTTTAATAACTTTTTAATTATTATTTAATGTAAATATAATTTATATTTATATTTATATTTTAATATTTAATATAAATATAATTTTACTAACCTTTAATTATTTATTATTTAATAATATATAAATATAATTGAAGAATATTTGCATGTATATTATATCTTATTAATAAACTTGAAGATATACTATAAATATATAAATGAAGAAGTATTTGAAAAATATCGGCGAACTCTAAATGGTATGTCAAAACATATATATACCAATACATTCCAATACTAGAACAAAACCAATACATCTACTATTAAAATACCAACTACTTTGATATTAGCCCTCTATGGAACAAAGATCAGTGTTAAAAGAACTAAAACAACTTATTCAAATTAAAGTAGGAAACTCGAACATGATTTAGGAAAAAACAACCGTTGACTTGAAAAAAAAAAAAAAAGGTCAGAGAAAGCTTAAGGGTGAAATCTGGGTATTAGGGTTTTAGACTTAAGGGCTTTTATTTTAGCTTTAGATTTTAGGGTTTAAAATTATGGTTTAGGATTAGGGCATAAGGTTTTAATTTAGGTTTACTTTTAGGCTTTCATGTTTATTAATTAGGTTTTGGGTATTAGATTAGATTGAGATTTAAGGTTTATTTTTTAAGGTGTTGAATTAAGGTTTAAATTAGGGTTTAGGATTTAGTTATAGGCTTTGAATTATGTTTTAGGGTTTAATTTTTAGGTTGTTTGGATTAACGTTTAGGTTTCAAGGGTTGGCTATACACTTCACATGTTTCTAGAGATTTACATGGCATCGTCAAATGATACAAGTCTTGAACAAGAATCTACAACACACTAGAATGCCATTGTTAATGATCCTTGACTCTGACAGTATCTAAGGTTTCTCGAACAATGTGATATCTCACACTGAGTAAATTTTTAACCCTTCCTCCTCTTACTAATACTACAGAATTTTCTTATGAATTATGGCCAATACCAGGCATGTAATCAATGATTTCAAACCCACAGGTTAATCGTACTCTAGTAACTTTACCGTAAGGCAGAGTTTAGGTTTTTGGAGGTGAGAGCAAAAAAGTTAATAGATAAGTCACCCTTATTGACACTTTACAGAACTATACATGAGATTTTTACTTTATACAGTTCTTCGTTCAATTCTCTCAAAGTCATTAGGTCTTTTTCCTTGTTCAAGAATTTCCTTCCTTTTTTCACTCTGTCCCGAAAATTAATAGGGACAAATTCAGTCACATTTTCATGTTCCTATTGAGCACTTTCCATTTTTTATTATTCTCAAAAAAGAAGATTTTTTTACTAAACATATGTAGATCAATCACATGATCTTATAATAAGAACAAGAGATCTTTCTAAATCAACCTTTTTGCCCCTCGTTCTTCGAGAATCGGAAAGATCCTTTTCAAGTTTGAATTTGTTTATTTAGAATCTGGGTTCTTCTATATCATTTTTATTTACTTATTTACACCTATTTTTTATTTTTTTTATTTTATTCCTTTCGATCATTCCTTAAGTCTCTTAGGTTTGATCTTATAGAATTTGACCCATTTTTTTCATTGAGCGAGGAGTACGAAATAAATCAGATTGATTTTTTGATCAAAAAGCATTATGTGAAATCTTTGATTTTTTCCTCTTTCACTATCTCTATCCCATAGGTACAACATTTGAATCAATAAAAAACATTTTCCTTTGTATCTATACGAATCAATATTATTACATTCTAATTTCTTACTGATATCCCCTAAGGAAAATTCTGAATCGGATCCAAGTTGCTGATTTTTTTTTCCTTTAACTTTTTATGCTGTACGATCCTACCGATTGTTGCTTTACTTATATCCAGCTTCTTATGCTTGACGCCAATGGTGAGTATACGAAATTTGAACAGAAGAAATTTTGGATTGTAAAATTGGTTTGATTCTTAAATACTAACACCTTATCAATTGATAATTAATTATCTGTGGTTCAAAAGGGATAAATGACTGCTTGCAGTAACTCAAACAAATAATATAACCAGAAGTAAATAAATATTTCATGAAAGAGCGAAGATGGATGTTGATGTTCATGTATGGGCTTAGACTTGGACTTTGACAGGTTCTTTAGGATCTTTCGAGGCACCTGCAATGCACTGGAGACAGAATTGGTGCACACTGCAATGCAGTTCGAACTGAATCTCATCTCATCTTTAAAGCCGGTTGACAAAACAAACAACCAGTAAAACAACATAGACAAACAGAAGAAAGAAACTCAAGCCAAGAAAAGAAAAGTAAACTCAGTCGTACAAGAAAGAAACAGAGACCCAGAAAGCAATGTAGTCGACGCAGTTTCCACAGGCGCGTCGTGCACGCTATCCTCATCCGAGAAAGACAAATCCCAGTTGGGCTCAGGAGACATTGTATCCTGTCTCCTCCAAATCTGCCATCATCACCACCAAAACTCCTTCAAGCTCGCGATTAGGAAGGCGAGGAGAGTGACGGATTTGTTGGTGGATGCTGTGAATGGAAGGGTGCAAGAGTCATTTATAAAAAGAAGAGAATAGAGGTGGAGATTCGAACATTAGCTGCTACCATTGGTCTTTTCATGAAACAGACCGATCAATGGCTCGCTGCTTCTCAGGATATTAACACCGCTGTTAAAGTTAATTTCCCTTTCTCTCGTATGATCGGTGCATATTTATTAGTGTATTTTTATTATCTTTTGCCCTTGAATTAGTACCAGTAACCATTAAGATGAAAATGGTTTTTGTTTGATGAGAAAAAACGTTAAGCTGAAAATGGCAATTGGCTGGCCATTTTTTTAAGGAAATTGGGGACTTTGACAACTGGATGAGGAGCATGGAATTTGATTCTAAGAGTCTAAACGCAGCAATCGACAACATCCACCGAGAATGACATACTAGTATGAGACCTGCATGTAAGTGACTAAAATGTACTTTGAATGAATTCCTGGGTCACTATCAATCAAATCCAAATGTGAAATATAAAATCACTATCTACTGCCACTGCTACTGCGGCTGCCTCAGATCACAACACCCCTATTTCATTACTCTTTACCCAGCAAAGCAAAGTGTTTGTTATACTTGTACTATATGCGAGTAGTATTTATTTATCAACTATTCACTCCCAGTTGTCACAGCATGAGCCAATGGCAACTAGGGGTCCTTTCGATACAGCCGGATCCCTTAAGGAAAAGTGGGAGGAAATTCCCTCTTCACTCGGATTGCGTCTGGATGCATCCCTTGCATCTTTTTAATTTGTAACTAGAGTGGCTTAAGGTGCAATGAACTACTGGACCTGTAGTGGAGGGAGATAATCTCTTTCTGCCCCTCTCTACTAGATCTGCTCGTAGGTCATGCCGGGCTGGATTTGAATCGGGGTTGAGCATGATATTAATATTAAATATGCTTGTTCAAGCTCGGTCCGACTCGAAATATAGACCTCGAATTTTGCCTAAGCCTACCCATATTTGTAAATAAATTATCCAAGTTCGTTTAGACCTGCCCATATTATATTTTTTTATTATTTATTTTTTTAAATATATATTTTTAAAACTTAATTTTTATTAATTTAATAATTTTCTTTTATTAAGTTTATAAA
>JBBYHK010000022.1:15769488-15810343 GCA_038382065.1 Adansonia grandidieri | reverse complement strand
AGAGAGAGAGAGAGAATATATAATAGTACTGTAATTTTCTTTGATTTCTTTGCTTCTTATTGTTTCCACGTGCAATCTTTGTTGCAGTCTTCATTGTTCTGTCCTGCCTGCTCTATGTTTCTGTCAACTTAAGTACGTTTCTTGTAATTGGAAAGACATCAGCAGTCAGCTACCAGGTCCTAGACATTTAAAACATGCCTTGTTTTGGCCTTGGGTTATGTTCTACTTCATGATCCATTTAGCTGGCGCAACCTTTTGGGGATCTTGATAGCCGTAGTTGGACTGGTCATCTATTCATATTATTGCAGTGTTGGGAGGCAGCAGCAGAAGCCTAGTGAAGTAGTATCAGCACAATTGCGCAGGTATTTGTGTCCGTGTGTATGGATTTAATGAGCTATATATTCTTGTTTTCCCTGGAATATTTGCTGACCCATTCTCCTAGTTGTTGAATGAAGCAGGTTAAGGAATCTGGTCCACTGATTAGCGTTGGTAATGGAAGTGGGATCTTTAGTGATGTTGTTGTTCCGGAAGCTCCTGTATCGAATTCAAACAAGGACCTGCGTGCAAAAAATCTTGGGAACGCTGATGCTCATTGGTCCTAGTCGAAGATGAAAAAAAAAAGAGTTATATGAAAACGAAAACTGTTGCAGCGATGAAGATGTTGCTTGCTGGTCAGGGTAGCTTAATTCAACAGTTGGGGGTTTTGTTGGAGATGACAAATGCTACTTTGAAGTATGTGGAGTGGAAGGAAGGAAATGGGTAATGATATAGCCGTTTTGGTTGTTAGCTTTGTTGTGCATGAGGATTCATGCGTACGTGGGAATGGAATAGTTAAATACTTAAATGTTACCCCTCTTTTGCCTTTGAAATTGCTCTTTCAATTACGGGAGCCGTCCCGCCCTGTTGCTTTGCAACTTACAAATGGGAAACCAGAAAAGCAAGCAAAGCTTAACTCTTCTTTTTTGTTTGTGCAGGCAGATTTTTACTAAAAAGGGAAAACTATGTTAACCAAGCCATCCCATCTAATGAGCATACGGCTAATGATTTAGTGCATGAATGAATAAACGAAAGCATGCTCTCATCTCATTTTCACCTCGCCAGCCAATGACCCATTTTAGTTTCTATTATTATTGATCGAGATTTTATTAATAATATCATATAAAATTTTCATAAAAATAAATGAATGCAAAGTTGCCAATGCTTTGGTTTAATATATAATTAACGATAATTAAGATTAAAAGATTGACATATAATATTTTTATTTTTTATTTTTACTATAGCTTAAAAGATATTAAGATTAAAAGATAAAAGATTGACATATAATATTTTGACATATAATAATTAAGATTAAAAGATAAATATCACCCTTTTAAAACTATTTAGAAACTTTATTGACAAAAAATTTCTCTTTCGTTAACTTAGCATACTAATTCAACTAGGAATACAAGTAATTCTTAAAAAATCGAAAATAGAGAACGATTTGATCCACATTTTATCATTTAATTTAATAGTTGATGCATATTTCTTTTTAACTCTGACAAATAGATATGAAATTCTCTAACCCTAAATCTTAAATGTAAAAAAAAAAAACCAATCTGATCCGGGAGTAACGCTACAATTTAACACAGTAATCGCTATATATAAAGACTACTCAATTTGAGTCATCCTCGTCCTCGTCCCGACACAAAGCGTAGCGTTGCAAAGGCATAGCCAGACTCAAGAATGAAGACAAAGAGTCATCGAGTCCAAGCCCTAAGGCTCTCGCTTTCATTTTCAACTTTCAAGGTGGTGAGATACATCTCTCTCTTTCTCTCTCTTTGGGTTATTTTTTTTTCGTTTATAAAAATTTAAATTATGTACATTTTGAAATAAATATATGTGTGGTTTTTGACAGACCTACAAGCGAAGGAATGAAGGAAGAGACAAGCACGGCCGTGGCCACTCATTAGCTGCTCTAACTGCGGCAAATGCTGCCCCAAGGTTGTTTTTCTTTCCTTTTTATTTATAAATACATTTTCTCCAAAGGAAAAGCTATTGTAACAATAGTTTGAATCATAGACATTTTCTTGGTAGATGCTAGTTCAAATTTCACGTGTCTTCAGTTATAAGCTGACTAAGGCTTTTTGCTTAATTAGAGAATCGTCAACTCTAAACAAAGTTAGTCCTTTAATTACTTCTACCATTATGTTTTGCTGCTTCCAACCAAAGAATGAAGATCCAGAGAGCCTGAACTCACTTTCTTCTTTCAATTTTCTTCTCTCTCTCTGTTCCATACTGTTGGTTTTTCTTTACTGCCTCAAGAGTGTCAAGGTAAAGCAAACATTTTTACTTTATCCTTTAGAGCCTTGATACAAGAAAACATTTGAACCTTACTTGACTCCTTCAGTATTATGTTATTCACTTCCTAAATTAAGAAAATGATCTGAAAGAGGTGGCATCATATTTCATTGTCTTCTCCATATTAAGATTTATACCTTTATTAGTAGATAGATGCTTTGTTTGTTAAATATATTGTGCGTGATTGGTGTCAAAGGACGAAGCAATCAAGAGGTTTTTGGTGAGGAGCATTTTTGGGCAAGCTGCAGTTAGAGATGTTCAATAGGCTTGTGTATACGAAAGTAATAACTCATCTCTTTAACATACAAGTTCGGGTGGGACGCTATGGTTGCTGAAAAAGCATTTTCCAACGGCCAAAACATGGCTAGTCACACTGTTTTATCCAGATTTCTGGATTTACATGGTCAACTAGCCAACTTTGAGTTTAGGGTTTAGAGTTTAAGATCAATCACTTATTTTTAACTTGTCATCTTTCTTGGAAGATTTGGTGTCTATGCGCAAGTCAACGGGAGTTACAATGGGTCTATCCAAGCTCGGCTAGAGCATTCTTCCAGGAATGGCAGTCAATTTCTTCCTTTTTAAGGAGCAAGAAGGTATGGATGATGTTATTTTTTGCCGTCATTTGGTGTATTTGGTTATGTAGAAACGATCTTGCCTTCAATCTGAAATCTTTCAAAATATCGCAAGTTTTTGATCATCCGGATTCAGTTAGCTTGGTGGTTCAAAGCCAAATGGCCTAACAACTCGTATACAGTTTTGGACTTCCTCCACAAAATCTCCTCCATCTCAGAATTACAAAAAAAATCTAATCCATGCACCTCAAGTGTATGGTCCTGACCTCCTCCGAGTTATATGAAATTGAACATGGAGGGTTCAGCCTTAGGAAAGCCAGGACTAACGGGTATTGGAGGTGTTCTTCGAGATGAGTTTGGCAATATTAAAGGAGTCTTCCCTATCCCTATTGGCATCACTGACTCTAACCATACAGAATTCTTGGCCATTCGTGAAGCTTTCTTTTCTTTGTAGCCTCGGCTTACACAAACACACATCAGTTAATCATCCAAAGCGACTCCGCCAACGCCGTCAGTTGGATCAATGATGCCTCCAAAGTTCCTTGGCGTCTGAAGAATTTTTCTAATCACATCCAACAAATCCAATCAAAGATAAAATTTGCCTTTATCACAAAAATTCCCAGGGAGCAAAATGTTTTGGCTGATCGTCTGGTGAAATCGGGTACACAAAGAGCTCAAAGTCTTTTCAGCTTATTTTTAATGCCCATAGTTCTGCAAGTTCATTGGGATTCTGAATCCTTCTTTCCTGAATGTCTAATGCCAACTCTTTAAAGCCGTCCATGTCCTTAAATTGAGGTGTAACTGGTTGTTGTTTTGCCTCAGCTGAGATTTGATGTTTTATGTGCTCTCTTGTGGGTTATTGTCGAGCTTTTAGGAGTGGTTTTTGAGGGACAAGTGTGGCTGTTATTTTCTTCTTATTAATACTATTATGCCTTTAAAAAAAATGTTTTCCAATTTAATGTTGATTATGACAATTCGTACCAGTGATTAACCTAGGATTTGTTTTGCTTTGCTATCTGAAGCTTACACTCTTCCTAAGCTTTATATGCGAAGACGCAGTACTGTGTTTCATGTGCCATCCACTCTCGTGCTGTGAGGGGCCGGTCTCTCTCTGATGGAAGAATTCGTGATCCACCAGAACGCTTTAGACATTTGGTGTTCTTGGTTAACTGCCCCTTGAACTTTGCTGTTTGATTACTTCCTTTAGCTTTGTGTTGCATTTATTACTATTTGTTTAAGCAAACTAAAGCAAGTAGCAAGATTAAGCTAGGATTTTTGTTGCTTTCAGAATTACTATTTCACATGGACTGTGAGATAAGCAAATTTTTGAACCCCCTCTACAGGCTTTGTGAAGCATAGTTACAAATGAAATGCAATGCTAAGATTTTTTAGTAGTGATTTTTTCTACTGATTCTTGTGGTATTCATTTTCGTTCCTTGGTTCTCAATTTTATATACATTTGGTATTGGATTCTTCTTCCTTTAACTTCTCATGTGACTCAGGAGGATCCGCCAAAAACTGGTGCCTCTGGTCAAGCTGCTCGTCCAGCAGTAGCACCTGCTGGTGCTCGTTTTTGAACACCCATAGTTTTCTGCTTGACTGTAGAGGCTTCGAACTGGGGGCTGTTCACATCCTTCGTTTTGCAGGTCATCAAATATTATCATAACTTCCATGCCCTCAACTCTTGTATTATGTGGATTATGTGTTATGTTATCCATCAACAACTAGAAGCGATGATAGCTTAGTCTGAAAACCTGATGGACCTCGTTGTGTTTTGCATTAGATCTATTATATTTTCTGTTATGCATTTCTATGGTTATTTGTGTTCTGCTTAAATACCTTTTGGCCCGTGTGCTGGTTCTGAAAGAAAAGATGCCTTTGGTATTTATTATGATCGGAAACGCTAAATTTTATGGTCGTGGGCAAGTAACTTCTTCAAAGCATTATACATTTCATTTCATGATTGGATGCCTAAGCCAAAGCCAAAGCCTTTGGTATTATGTGAAATCAGGTTGTCGAAAGGCTCCTATTTCTCGCTTGTGTATGAATATTGCTCCGATTCTTTAGAAAAACCGTGTATTTTTTCCGCTCCGATGAGGGCAAGGATGAATAATGTATGACGCTTGTTAGTACATCGGTCGACCTAACCATCATTGGGTGGAGCGCAACTACGAAACACGTGTCACGCAATTAGGCCCTGGGAAGCTTACTAAGAGGAATTCTCTTATCCATTTGCTCTCACAAATATGATTAACAAGTGAGATATATTTTTATAGTATATTTAAGAAAAAAATTAACACATTTCTTTTAATATCTTTTAAAAAATAATTTTAAAAATAAGATTTGTGATTTTAACTTCACTGAAAAGCATAAAAAAAAAAATCTCTAATAGTAGTGGTAGATTACATCTCCAACTTCATTACGTCTAATTTCACATGCTGTTAAAAAAAAAAAAAAAGTGGTTTAGAAAATGTGTGTGAAAAGTGCAGGGGAAACTCTAATTATCTCTGCTAAAAAATGTATGAATCATATGGATTATTAATTGTTGGAGTTAGTACATGTGCTGATCCTCTTAATTCTTTTTCTTTCTTTGTTTTATTTTATTTTTTTATTATTATTATTATTATTTTTATTTTTTTGCTTTTGTTTCTCACAAAAATTAAATGAAAAAAGAACAGAAAAGAAATGGTTAGAACTTAAAGAAAACAAAAGGGTCATTTTCCTTTTTGGACTTTGGAGACCGGCAGCCTTTATTAAATTTCAACACGCAAATGATGATTAGATGCAGATTCATCTCATCTGCTCTTTTTCCATTGTCCTTGCTGACATTTATGATGGAAAATTAATACCGTTCTTGTCACCACTTAATTTGAAGTTTGAAAGTATCGTTATTAATTAGATGATTTATTATTACCTATATCACATCATATATATATATATATATATACATATATATATATCAAAGTGAACATCAATCTTGTTAATTATTTTTTAAAAAAATAATAAAAGCAGTTGTAATAAAAAATTTATACTAAATTCTAGTTTAAAAAAAAGTGTGTTGAAGAGATTAGCTTATAAGCTGAATGCATGGATATGCAAATTAATTCCTTTATAATAAATTAAAATAACTTTACGTCTTCTGTTTTTATCTTCCTCGAATTTAGACCTTGAGATAGCTAATGGTTTAACTATACACAGACATACACCCACCCACCCACCTCAGCTCAGCACAGCTCAGCTATATACGAAAATGAATTAATCCATTCATTTGCACAACTGAAGTTGAAAAAAGCAGGCATATATGTGTGTGTGTATATATATATATATATATATGGTCAGTCTGGTCAACCAAATAAAAATAAAAATTAATTATGTTTATTTAAAGTAACAAAAGGCAAAAACATTGATGCTATTAATTACTATAATATTAGAAGATTTTATCATATATATATATATATATAGAGAGAGAGAGAGAGAGAGAGAGAGAGAGAGAGAGAGGATAAGAATGAATGAATAAACAAAGTGGAGGAAATGCAAATTTGCATGAGGACAACGTGACAACTCAAATGAAAGTGAGAGGAGAGACCCACCGCCCCACGCATATTGTATTCTAACAGTGATTTGTCAACGAATCAATATTCAATATCAATACCATCAAACTCTAAGACGCTGCTTATTTTCATTGGCTATTGGCTATTGCCCACTGCCCAGGCCCTTTTCTCCATTTCAGCTGCATCCGGCGGCTATCTCCTCTCCTCTTCTCTTTTTTCTTTTTTAAAAAACAATGTTGCTTCCAAGAATAGGCTTATTAAAATATAATATTACTGCTACTCTTATGAATTTGTCATAGTTAATATCGATTACAGGAGTAGTTTATGGCAACATACTATATAAGTTTCCCGACTTTTGTATATTATCTAATGAAAGAAAATCTGAAAATAATTTAAAAAAAAAAAAAACTACTATGTAACATGGATATATATATTTTGTATACTAAATGGATAACACTTGTTTTTACCCTATTTTATTGATGATTGTTTAAATAAAATTACGTTACCCGATGCTGATGATTGCTTATAAGTTTGTAACACTACATATATTAAATTGTATCAATCATATAATGCTACAGTTATTGTAACCGTGATATGTTGAAAATGAGAAGGCATCACCACAGACACACGTTACTAAGGATATATGTCTATTGTATATGAATACTAGGATGGATCAATTAGTACAGTATAATTGGAATTGGAATTGGAATTGGAATTGGAATTTTCTTTCCTTCCCTATTCCGATCCAAATTAAAGAAATGAAAAAATAAATAAAGGTTACGTCGTTTCATTTCATTTGATGCCATCCCGGTTCTTGGATGTCTGCCATGATCTCCTCTTTGTAGGACCTACTTTACTTTCTAATGACAAATCATTATTGCCTACTTCTGCTGAATCTCATCTTCGTCTAGAAACCCATTCCCTAATCCCTCTCTCCTTTTATTACCTTGCTCTAATTACACATTCCCGACTCTTATTCTTCTTCGTCAAAGTTTTACCTAGTAATCCTTCCTTTTGGGGCTCCTCTCTCTCTCACACCATCCGCACAAATAAAGCTACTAGCAAAGTGTAGCCACAGATTCTTCAAGTTGGGGACCCCATAGAAATATCTCTTTCTCTCAATTCTTAATTTGATTTGAATGCCAAAACTATCCTCGCGATCTCCAACAAATATTCCTTACCAATATCACTAGAATTAATTCTTGGGAAAGTTGCAATAGCACTTGCAATAGCCAACTCTCTATGAAATAAAACTAGTGCTATTTATAGTATAGTGCACGTAAGGGATACTAATTAAGGAATAGCAACATTTTTATTTTTCTTCATGGCGATCAATTCCCGTGTCAAATGTTAGCTATAGCTAACAGGAAGTACGACTTCTCAGGTGCGGTGGTGGAAATGGCATGGGTCATGCTAAGGAATACGATTGACTAACTACTTAAGGGCAAGGCTATTTTGGCTCCTCTTTGCTGTCTTGTCTTCTCCTACGAATATCATGCTCATGGTCATGGTCATGAAGGAAAGCCCCTGATTAATTAGAGTATCCTTTTTCTCCCTCCAACCTACCAATTACGCATAAACTACACCTTACTTACTACCCTTACATATAATACATATATATGTGTGTTTGTGTATATAATATTAAACTTCATTTGTTTTTTCAATTTCCACGTGCTTCTATTCGATCCCTCCAAGTTTCCTTCAAGATTTTCCGGCCTATCAGAAAAGTTTTCCGGATAGATAGCCAGCTCCAACATGTATAGAAAGCAGTTCGATGAAGCCAAGGTGGAGCAGGAGCATGATTACGCTGAAACCGATCCTTCCGGTCGATACGGTCGGGTAAGTTGGAAAACTCATCTTAATTTCTTACTCTTAGAAACAAAGGAGTTTTCCTATGAAAAGATTTAAAATATTTTAAATGAATCAGAAACTAATAGCCTTATAATTAATATAGAATACAATTAGTAAGCAAAAAAATTTGCAAAACCAAAAAAGAAAAAAAAAGTGTGATTTATGTATGGTGGATGCTTATGATATTGGATTTTGATCAGATTGTTATCTGATGTTAAACTAGTGGGGTGGGTGGCCTATGGCCATGAGTGGATTAATATTTTAAAATAGAATAAATAAATGAATAAATAAATCACCTGATCTCTAGAGATATTGAAGGTCATTTCTCATCAAAATAGTAATTAACTAATACTAGCTCTTGGAAACTCACAAAAGTCATTTTAATTTCTTGGCTATTTGTATAATCTAAAATTCGGAGGTTCCTTTGTTCCATGCATATATATATATAGTTTATGGCTAAACTTAATTGCACTACGAAGTAAGGGAATATTGCTAAATTAATATCTGAATTGCATAGAGTAGTGTAATAGTATTCTCATCTGCAAGTGTTGATTTTGATTGGTTAGGGATAGAGAAAATTAACTTGGAAATAAGAAAAAATATTTCAAGTGCTGACAAATAATGCTTAAGAAGAAATGTCTCTTTGCGGACTGGGGTTAACAATAATAATGGCAGTTTAATTTGTGCAAGAATCAGAGCCTGCTCTTCGTTACGGTTATGCTTTGTTCTAGTTCCTACTCCAATAAGTAACGCCTAGATTATAATTAAAATAGTGTAATCTTAAGGGAAAAACATTATAACAATTTAATTCAAGGATGGGAAGCGCCATTTCAATAGTTTGGTTGCTAATTCTAAACATGAGCAAAACCTGAAAGCAAAAAAAAAAAAAGAGGTATAAGCAAGTTTAAGAGATTCACTCCATCCAAGACAGAATTATTAATTTTTTCCTTTTTCTTTACTGCTCTATTATAACCCATTAATATATAAATCCAAATCCATCAACCATTACTATCCTCTTCCTTGCTCCCCTCCTTCACTCATCCCTTCTCTCTCTTTTTTGATTTTCACTTACATGAATGAAATTTATCTAAGTAAAAGTTAAGTTTTCAAATCAATAATCCATTGTGAAATCAAATGCACTTGGAATTTAAGGATTCATACGAAGTTTGTATATGTTTCCATAAGATATGAAATATAAATAAGAGGGAATTGTCCTTTTATGTAGAACGGTTGATTAACATCCATTCAAGGCAGACATTCAGTCATGCCAATAAGCATTAAAACACTAAAGTACATACGCCACAGAAAAACATCAATCGGTAAAAAGCAGTAGTCGTTGTTTAAAAGACAAAAAGAATGAAGATAAGAACAGAATTCTTAAACAAGAAAACAACATTCTTATATCATTAATTTCAGTATGTTCTGGCAAATAAATACAAAACCAGCTGTAGGTGAAGTTGTTAAGACATATCTCCTAGAATTTAGTAAGTTCACCAGGTCTAGATTTCACTGCCTAACAAAGAACAAAATAACAGATTCAATTGCGTCGTGCTGACAAATTGCACGTCCATTGTCAAGCTACAAGATCTTATCATTTTATAAAAATTTATGTTATCCTTAGAGCACTTGGAAAAATCTCAAATGTATAACAGTAATCGTGACACTAACATCAAAATGCCACAGAACTTGAACAAAGTGTATGCATGCGCATGTGGCTTGGTGGATTTTTAGTACATGTGCATGCCACAGGACTCTGGCAATGATTATCCATTCCTTCCTTCTTGGATGGTAGAATTACCTGATGTTTTTAGTGATTCATTGATTAATTAATGGTGAGGGAAAAGAAACTTACGCTTGTTTCCTTTCCAACAGTTTGAAGAAATTCTGGGCAAAGGTGCTATGAAAACTGTGTATAAAGCAATTGATGAGCTCCTTGGAATGGAGGTGGCCTGGAACCAGGTAAAACTCAAAGAGGTGCTACGGTCGCCAGAGGAATTGCAGAGGCTATACTCAGAAGTTCACCTTCTTAGCACCCTCAATCATGACTCTATCATAAGATTCCACTCGTCCTGGATTGACGTTGATCGCAAGACCTTCAATTTCATAACCGAAATGTTCACTTCAGGATCTCTCAGAGAGTAATTCTCTTTCTTAACTCTATCTTGTTTATTAAGGAACCCCAATAATCTCGTACTCCTTTAGCAAAATAAGTAATACTTCTGAAGCCAGTCTTGCTTTCCGCTAAATGTTAATGCAATGATGAAATCGCTAACAGGTATCAACTGTAAACAAATTTGCAGATACAGGAAGAAATACAAACGAGTGGACATCCGTGCCATTAAGAATTGGGCTCGCCAAATACTGCAGGGTCTTGTTTATCTGCACGCTCACGACCCCCCAGTTATTCACAGAGACCTTAAGTGTGACAACATATTTGTTAATGGCCATCTTGGGCAAGTCAAGATTGGTGATTTAGGGCTTGCAGCGATTCTCCGAGGATCCAAATCAGCCCACAGTGTCATAGGTACCTTTCCTTTATCATTAGCTGGCAATTGCTATATATATAAACTCTACAGTACCCATTATTTCTGTTTGAAAGTTTCCGACTCCAATGTTGATAGGCACACCTGAGTTCATGGCACCAGAATTATATGAAGAGGATTACAATGAACTAGTTGACGTCTACTCTTTTGGCATGTGTGTGCTAGAGATGCTTACATCCGAATATCCATATAGTGAATGTGCCAATCCAGCTCAAATTTACAAGAAAGTGACCTCGGTATGGTCCAGTTTCAATGTCAGCATTACTAGTAGTATCACTTAATTAATTGGAGTTTGACATACATGTAACTTTCTTCGTTCAGGGGAAGCTACCAGGGGCATTCTACCAGATTCAAGACTTGGATGCAAAGAGATTTATTGGAAAATGTCTAGTAAATGCTTCTAAGAGATTATCAGCAGAAGAACTATTGCTTGACCCATTTCTCAGTAATGATGAAGCTAAAGTCTCACCCATGACGAGGCTAGGGAGTCCAAAGCCCTTTCTAAACGAAAATGAAATGGAGAAATTGCATCTGAGCGATGATGATCCACCAAGAACGGACATGACAATCACAGGGAAGCTTAATCCTGAAGATGATACCGTCTTTCTTAAAGTACAAATTGCAGATACAGAGGGTACGATCTGGCCCTATTTTTGAGTCAGTAAAGGAATTTATTTATTTTCTATCTCTTCATTATTATAAAGTATGAGAAGAACATCATGATAAAACTGTTATTAAATTGTAATCTTTACAAGTAATTCACAGGTTAGATTATGATAATACGCATGCTCAATTATTTTAGGCAGCAAATAAAAAGTATTAAAAAAAGGTATCCAAAATTTAGCTCATAATTTTAATCAATCTAAATCCTTCACCTGTTGGCATCAATTATTTGCAAAGTGGTGAATCATCCTCATCCAGACGGTCTTTTCTTGCAGGTTCTACTAGGAACATATATTTTCCCTTTGATATTGTAGATGATAAGCCATTGGATGTGGCAACGGAAATGGTGAAGGAGCTAGAGATAACCGATTGGGATCCACTTGAAATTGCAGAAATGATTGATGGCGAGATTTCTGCTCTAGTACCACAGTGGAAAAAATCAGACCTTCCTAGGCATGAAGCCCACAATACATTTAACTACCAAGAAGATGATTTTGATGGCTCTCATCATCCATTTTACTCTTTCTCCTCCCGTTCTTCATCCCAAGTGTCACTGTCTGGCTTGATGTCACATGGCTGCGATTGGGCCCGAGGTATGTCTATGTACAATTCTTTGAAGGTTGTGACTGATTTGATGATACATGGTACTCCACCACCATCATCAAATAGGACTGGTTAAATTTGCTTAATTATGAAAGTTGTGAATTCCTTTGCCGAAGGCCCTACACCCGCTGTTGAGAAGTAACATTGAAAAATTTTTAATTATATATGCCTTGCTATCTTCTGGATAGTTCTTTATTGTTTCTAGGAGTTCCTATATATCCAATACTAGTCCATATTCACTGTCAGTCTAGAGACGTTTGTTGCAGAGTTTAGGTTTTCTAGATTGAGTTATTATGTTAATATACCTCCAAGAAATGTGGGGTTTCTAATATAAAACAAAATTTTCTCTCTATTCTTTGTTAAGAAATCTTTCGATATCCATATAATTGTTTACTTCATCTGAAAATTGCTTTTGCAGATGATTTTCTTGATGATAACAGCTCTCAGAGCTCTTCGCACTCAGGAATATATTCCAACTTGAGTTACTTCTGTGGAGATGACTACAATCCTGATATGAGCCCTACAACAAGACGCAAACGTTTTGGTACAAGAATTCACAACTCAACAAGATTTTGCCATGAAGAAAACTCAAGAAGCGGACAGTCAATGGTTAGGAATTGCATTAACCAAAGCAAGGCTTTGGAATCACATGCAACTAGTAGTTCTAAAAATACGAGATTGATGGGCAGCCGAAAATTAACAAGGAATCGATCGCTAGTGGATATTAGGAGCCAACTACTACACCGATCATTAGTGGAAGAGGTAAGTAAGAGACGGTTATTTAAGACGGTTGGAGCTGTCGAGGATATTGGATTTCAGGCACCTTGTGACGTTCCTACAAAAAGGGCACAGAGGACTTCAGGGAAAAAACATCTGAAATCCTAGCTCATTCACAAATTTTACAGGTTAAATGATTAAAAGATAATGCTTGACTCACTGCTTTGATTGACCTCTTATGTGATATAATAATGGATAGAGGAGTGCTTGAAGTATCCCCACATCTGGCGCTAAGGGATTGAGTTGTGTGCAGCAGGTTATAGGTAGGTAGCGTTCATCAAAATCAATGTAAATGTTAGTATCTTTGTTTACGGAGAGCTTAGTGTAAAAAAAGAGCCTTTTCAAAAATAAGATTTATGAATATTGAATAATAGTAATAACATTCTCCTTATTGCCAACACCAAGCTTGATAGGTATGTATGGAAATTGTTCAAAACAGAGAAATTACTTGCAAATCCATTTGTTAAACAAATTAGTATTACCAGCAAATTTGCATAGCAGTGTTGGATGAACGCTTGCTGCTATTTCAACTATTGTCATTAATTATATCCTAATTAAAGCGAGTTTTTAATAAAAATTTCCCACTGAATATATCCTAAGCTAGTTTTTTTTTCCTTTAGTCATGCAACAAAAAAAAAAACTAGTTGAGTCTTCTTGTTGATATATCTTGAAGGGAAGAAAGTTAGGATAAGCTTCTTTGCCTGGTTCTTGGTTCCAGTCCTTGTACATTTCTCCTAAAGTAGGTAAAGTAAATGCTAGCAATCCAAAATTACCATTATTTTCAGGCGTGACCCCAAAAGTGAAATGCTTCAAGATGATAGTGAAAGCAACAACACTGAAAACTAAAAAATGAACATCTGTAGGCATTCTTAAGTAGTGTCAAATATTAAACTCGCAAATAATTAAACTTTAGAGATTTTGGTACCACCGCCTACCTTCATGGTTGAATTGTCTGCCAAAAAGTATTCGTTGGGTGCTCCCTCCATAATTGTGCTATCCATCTTTTTCACCAAAAGAAAGCTTTTATTTTAACTTTGTTTTTACTATGATGGTAACTTTCATGCAAGTTGCGGTGACCGCCAAGGCTTTCTTTATTATTTTAGACTTTAATACGGCTGCAGAACAAAGAGAAGTGGGGATAGAGAGGCTTTAAATTTCTAGATTTCTGAAAGCAACAAGTCCGGAGAGGTATTTCAGCAAGAAAGGGGACGCATCAAGTGCACAATCATGGCAAGGCACCGAAAGAGTTTAATGGCTCGGCTTTCTCCTTTTTTTTTTTTAATTTCTGAGTAAGCAAGGTTAATGGCTGGTTGGCTACTCCCAATCCTTATGTGGTCCTTGATTTACTTTCAATGGCATTGTATACGATGCCCTAATGGTCCTTATGCTGAGATAGTTCGGTTTTAAAATTTCTTTCTACTTGATGTTCGTCTTTTTACAACGGCTCAAAATCCATGCCATTTATGTCTGGCGTCCATAGCCATTGGGAACTCTTTCTCAGGCCTCCTATGTCTTTATTGGGTTAAATGGGTGAAACTTTTTAGCTTATAATGCTCTCTGGAAGTGTAAATTCACCCTAACTAGCTAGGACCTCTTTATATATATATATACATATATTCTGATAGCCCCTTTCCTTTTGTTTTATTCGTCTGTTCACTGTTTATATTGCATCCTAGCTAGCATTCACCCAAATTTACTTTTTCGGGTTTGTCTGCCGGTAGCAGAAGCGAGACTCAAAGTCCTTCCAAAAACTCTCATAAATTATTACCATATGATTGATGCAAGATTGGCATTGTTATAGGTTAGCAAATACTAGCCTGAAGAAAAAATAGCTAGACTTTTATGCTAGAGCTACATTTGGTTCTTTTTCATAAAAATTACTACAAGCCTTTTCATTCCATAATCATGAAAGCCTAGAAATCTACTTAATCCATCATTTTTCTGAATATCAGTAAAAGTTAGATGCAAACATAAAAACCGTACATATATACTGACGCTGAATGAAAAGCATGCATGTCTCTTGGATTGGCAATCTTTTCTTCAAATAAGTTTTGCTCCTTTGAGTTCTTCTTGTCCAGAGCTAAACACTTGAGATCAGCATGGGAACCCACTATTACAAGTGGCAAGTTGAACCGGTCTAAGTCAATTAGTAGGGTGAAAACTGAATTGGGGGATCCCAATGTATGCTAACATTAATAATTTACAAGAATCTTTCATTAGAATCCTCTAGAGAGCCAAAAGTTGGAAGAGCACCTATTTTTGCTAAAAAGTCCTAGTTATTATCATATCAGCAGCAGAGAGGTGGGTGGTCCTCTTTTGAGTTCTGTACCATGCCAAGAAGCTCCCATCTTTACTACTACGATTTATTATATTCGTTGTCCGATCTCAGGGAAGGCGTTGATGGTTTTTGCCATAGATTATTTATTTGATAGCGGTAATATTTTCATTGGATTTTGACTTTACCAGCTTAATTTTTTTTCTAATGCTATATTGGAGTCTGCTTAGTTTATTTGGCTCTTGAATATGAAGAGTCTGTGTATTAGAAAAGATGTCTTGGTCTAGTGCTTTGCAGACAAAGGTAACCCTACCTACCATTATGCTAAAGCGTAGAAGTGTCTCACATATCCCTTAGTCATATGTCTAACCTTCCTTCAGCTTTAATAATATTACAAAGGAGGAGGATCAACTTTAGACAAGATTGGAGGCCTAAAACTCCCTCTTTACCTGTCAAAGCTTTCGGAACAATTAATTAATTTCTTTTACAACTAGACTACTGCATAATCTGTGGACCTATCTATCACCTATGTTGCTATTCTTTTCGAGAAGAGCTGTCAGTCCGGCGGATTTGAGCTGGGTTCGTTTCACACAAGACCTTATATATTTATATCATATTGATGAATTTATATAGAAAAAAAATTAAAGATGAAATGAAAAAAAAAAAAAAGCTAAAGATGAAAATGAAGAGGAAAACTAAAGAAAGAACAAAAACAAAAAAAAAGCAAGCTTGTATGGAATAACTTATAAAGATATGATTTATGAAAATATGGCTTATGATTTGTTATTTCACAAAGATTAGTTAAATCATCAATGTTAAATCTAATTAAATAATGAAATTACAAAATATTATAAGTGAAAAGACAAGATAAGTCAATAGCTAATTTAATTAATGTGTTGATGGAAAAATGCTATTACACTCAACACTCTTCCTTGGTTTTTTTACTGAAAACACCAAGACTTTTTCTTAATGATTCAAACCTTGCCTCGGTAAGACGTTGGTTAGAATATTTACAAGTTGATCTTTTGAGCTACAATAGACCAACTTTACTTCATTTTTTGTTTTAGCTTCTCGCACAAAATGATACTTAATTTTTTTGTGCTTGGTTCTTCTATGGCACAATGGATTTTTAGCCATTGCCATAGTTGATTGATTGTAAGACTTAATCACAACTGCTTCATTCTGAGTTAGGCCTAAATCTTTCAACAATTTTTTAAGCCAAATTGCTTGATTCATAATGGTTGTTACTACAATATACTCAAATTCTGCAGTTGATTGAGCCACTGTTTCCTGCTTTTTTGAGTTCTAAGCAAATGTAACTGAACTAAGCGTAAACAAATAGCTTAAAGTGCTTTCCATATCATTGCAAGATCTTACCCAATCACTATCTGTATATCCCAACACTTTTACTTTAGTTGACTTTTGAAATAAAATATCAAAATCAATTATCCCCTTAATGTATCTCAGCACCCTCTTTATTGTTTTGAGATGAGTTTCAATTAGACAATATATAAATCTAGCAAATAGGCTAACCGCAAACATTTAATTTGGGCTAGTTGCTGTCAAATACAACAAGCATCTAACTAGCCTCCTGTAATTTGTCTCATCAACGTTGGTAGAGTTATCGTCTTGCTAAGTTTCTCATTTTAAAGTAATAGAGTGTAAATAGATTTGCAATTCTTCATGTTGAATTTCTTCAGCACTTGTTTGGCATAATTTTGCTAAGAAATGAAAATTCCTTGTTGAGATTGTGAAATCTCTATTCCAAGGAAGTAGGCCATCTCTCGCAAGTCTATCATTTTAAAGACCTTCATCATTTGATCTTTGAATTGTTGCACTAATGCAAAATTGCTCCTTGTTACAAGTAGGTCATCAATATATAGAGAGACAACCACCAAGTCATTGTTGTCTGTAACCTTGGCATACAATGTTACCTCACTAGGACTTTTTTTAAATCCCGAACTCAGCAAATGATCATCAATTCTAGAATACCAAGCTTTTGGAGCTTATTTCAATGCATACAAGGCTTTTTTCAGTAAATAAAACTTGTCTTCGTTCCCTTTAGCAATAAAACCTTTAGGTTGCTTAATTTAGATCGCCTTCTAAAGATGATCATTCAAAAATGCAGATTTGACATCGAGTTAGAATATTTTCTACTGTTAGCTATATTAGCTTTGAATTAATCTCAGTGTTGATATAACTAAAACTTAAGTTCAATTAGCTTGTGTTTAAATATTTTTAAGTTAGTATTTTTATACAAAATATTTTGTAAACACTTCGAAAAATACTAGAAGTATTTTAACTCCTCTAAGCACTCAAAAATGTATTCTTAATATATACATTTATATAAAACATTTTTTAGATAAGTTTCACATGTTTTAAAGTCATGAAAAATCTCTTAAAATTGATTTTCATATGACTATATCGATACACTATGTGGATGTGTCGATACAATGTTTGGCAGTAGCTTAATTTCATGAAACCCTTATAAGTATCAACACAAGTGGCTATTGTATTGATACAATAAGAAGTGTATCGATATAAATGTCTATTGCATCGATACAACAAGATGTGTATCAATACAACAATTTCTTGTATCGATACATGGCTATTCAACATTCATATTTTGTATGTTTAATTGTAGAATATCGATACACAAGGTAAATATATCGAAACAAACGAGCATGAATGAACGTGAATCACCCAAATCAAGCTCACAAAGGCTATATTCCTTCACCAAACATTCCCAATGGCTATATTCATGATTAAAGCTATAAATAAGTTTCACCAACACCTCTAACAAGAAGAACAAAAAGAAAGAGCTTAGAGCCAAACTTTTCATTTATTCTATTTTTTTTCTAAAAGAGTTCACAATTGTATAGGATTACTTCGTCTTATATTGTATTCTTTATTTTGTATCTTTAGATACACATTTTCTTTTAAGTCAAAATTCTTATAAACACTTAGCCTTTAGAGGTTTTACTTGTATGCACAAAATCTAGTTCCTACTTAACCATTGAAAAGTAGAGAAATGGTTCTATCTTAGTCACAAAAAATAGAGGATATAGGTTGTTATCTTAGCCTATAAAGATAGGAGTGTAAAGGTTATACTTTATCCTTGAAAGGTAGACAATTTGGTTAGTGAATTGGAAAAATCCAAGGCAAGTGAGGCTGAGATAAAGGACCTAAGTAATTAAGGCTAAACCTTTCGAAATCATTGAGTTTGCTTCTCTTTTCCCTTTTCTTTAATTTTTTTTTTATTCATTAACTTGCACTCCAAGGTTTATTACTTAGATTTCTCAAGTTTATTTATCAGAGTTTTAATTTGCAAAAGATTTTGAGAAATCAATTTACCACCTCTTGAATTCTTTCACCACTAGAAGGTTAACATACAACTTTTCTTTGCTGCTAAAACTAATAACAGTCTTATGGTGTCCAACCTTGCAACTGGAGTAAAAGTTTTTGAATAATCAATACCATACTATTGAGAGTAGCCTTTAGCAACTAATTTGGCTTTGAGCTTATTAATAGAACCATCACCATTAAACTTGGCTATGAAAATCTAATTAGCTCCAACAATGTTCTTGTTGCCAGTTTTGTCTACTAGCAACTAAGTCTAATTCTTTTCAATCATTTGAATCTTCTCTTTCATGGCATCTCTCCATTATGAGAATTTGAAAGCGTCATCAAAGTTGGCAAGTTCAAGGATAACAATAGTTGGCCTTTGATAAATGTCAGTAAGTGGTCTGGTTCTTCTTACTAGATCATAGTCAATGGTTTCATCATCAAACATGAATTTTTCTTGTTGTTGAGAGTTCAAATCCATTATAGTTTGCTAGATAAATTCTTTTTCAGATTTTTCCATTTTTCAATGCTGCATGTTCATTGAACTTCACATTTCTACTTACAATCACCTTGTCTTTCAGTGGATTATAAGTTATGTAGCCTTCAGTGATGCTGCTGTAGATTATGAAAATGTATATTTTTGCCTTTTGATCAAGCTTGTCCTTTTTAATCTTAAGAACATGCACATAACAAATGCTTTTAAAGACTCTAAGATGTTAAATTGATGGTTTACTACCATACCAAGCTTCATATGAAATTATTCCTTTTAACGCTTATATAAGCAGCCTATTAAGAAGATAGATTAAAGTGTTTGCTACTTCTACCCAGAATTTCTTAGAAAGTTTCTTTTCAAACAGCATGCATCTGGCCATTTCCATAATGGTTCTGTTTTTTCTTTCACTAATACCATTCTATTGTGGTATGTAAGTTCCTGTCAACTAGTGCTTAATATGTGCAACTCTACAAAACTCATTAAACTTGTTAGATGCATACTCAGTGCCATTACCTGACCTTATGATTTTAATTTTATGACCACTTTGGTTCTTAATCCATTCTTTAAAACCCTAAAACACTATTGTTACCTCAAATTTTTGTTTCATTAAGTATATCCAACACATCCTAGTAAGATCATTTATAAAAAAAAATGAAGTATCCATTGCCATTCAAGGATAAAGCTTTCATAAGCCCACAAACATCGGTGTAAGTTAATTGCAACTTCTTAAAGGCTCTCCAAGCTTTAGTGATTAGGAGTAGTAGTTTATTTTGTTTTCCAAATTGATAAATTTCACATATTACAGCACAATCATCAACAATAGGCATCTTTAACACAAGATCATTTTTTTGCATATAACTTAGTGCCTTGTAATTGAAATGTCCCATCTTTTTATGCCATAATGCAGATTCATCTACTGAAGTAGTGGATATAGATGAATTTGCCTGCTGTCAATTTAAGGAAAACATTTTCCTTTCATGCTAACAGTGAACAGTTCATGGCAAGCAAGATCATGAACTATGCATGTTCTGTCTTTGAACAAATAAATAATTATTATCTAACAACTGTTTTACATTTAATAGATTTTGATCTATTTATGGTACAAACAAAACATCATGAATAAATTTTGTACGTGATGGTGTCTGAACTATCATAATTTCTTTTCCTTTGACTTCTATGAACTCACCATTTCTAATTCTGACTTTGGAACTAAATGTCCTATCAAGCTCCTTGAACATGCTGATGTTAGATGCCATATGATGAGTGTATCCGTGGTCAATAAACCATACACTTGAGGAAGTTTTGGTAGCATAGCAAGAAGTAGTAAAAATATGCTTATCTTGTTGTTTTGGGATATTTGCAACTTTAGCTTATTGATCCTATTGCTACTAGTTTTTGTTCTTGCAAACCTTTTTCATGTAGCCCAGTTACTTACAGGACTTGCTTGTATATCAGGTCTGTACCAACAATATTTTTCTAGATGTGTGGTCTTCTTGCAGTGCAAGCATGGTGGAAATCTACCTTTTTTCCACTGTTTCTAGAATTCTTGTTTCTTCTATCTCTTAATATTTTGTTTTTGCCCTCATTTTGCAGTTTTCTTTTCTCTTTAACTATAAATGTACCTTCTATTGAATCCTTCTGCCTATTAGCTCTCTTTTGCTTTTGTACCTCGAGAGTATTCATCAATTCTGCTAAAGAAATCTTAGCCAACTCTTTGGAGTCTTCAAGTGAAGAAATTTTGGATTCAAACCTCTTATGTAAACTGAAAAGAACTTTTTCTACAACTCTATTTTCTGTCATCTCCTCTCCAAGTAATCTAACCTTGTTCACCATTTTCATGAGTTTGTCTTTGTACTATTTTAGGGTTTCAAACTCTTTCATTTTCAAGACTTCATATTCTCTCTTGAGATTGGTCACTTACATTTATCTGGTTTTGTCATTACCTTGGAACGCCTCCTTGATCATGTCCCAAGCTTGTTTTGTTGTCTCACATGCCATGATTCTAATTAAAATTTCATCAGAAACCAATAATTTAATACAGCTTTTGGCTTTGTATCTCTTTGCCTTCTTTTCACTATAATTCTTCATTTGGGCTATGGTTGGATTGCCTGGAAGTTAGAATAGTTCCTTCTCATTTTCAACCACTTTCCAAAGTTCAAAAGCGCTCAAATATGTTTTCATTTTAACAGCTCATATTTCATAATTTTCACCGAAAAAAATAGGTGGTGGAGGCAAAGAACTACTACTTGAAGCGATTTTTGGTTGACTAACACTAACTAATTTTTTTCTCACTTTCTCAATAATTTAGGCCCCCTAAGACCATATAGATGCCAATTGATGGATTTGTAGAGAAAAAAAAACTAAAGATGAAATGGAGAGAAAAAATGCTAAATGTGAAAATGAAGAGGAAAACTAAAGAACGAATAAAAGAAAACAAACTAGTGTGGAATAGCTCATAAAGATATGACTTACGAAAAAATTGTTAATAACTTGTCACTTCATGAAAACTAATTAAATCATCAAGGCTAAATTTAATCAAGGATAAGTCAATGACAAATCTAATTAATGTATTGATGAAAAAATGCCACTACACTCAACAATATATTATTACTATGACTTAATGCAACTATTCAGTACTGGATTTTCTATTCATCAAATTGGTAAGAACTTATGCTGTGGAATAAGAATCTGGACAATCAGTTTAACTTTGAAATCAAATTTGAATATTTGTGTCTGTAAAAACTAACCTAACGACTAGCCAAGCAAATTATGGAGTTACTCCTGATTAAATATGAACATAATAATCATAATCATAATAATAATAATCTTACCCAACCAACTTTCTCAGAGCATATATAATTCCAACCCTGTCCCAGCCCACATTTATTTCAATTGCATCTAATACAAATAGTCGCACATTAATTCATGCTTGTGCAATAAAAGCAATGATGATGCTATTCAGGCTTACTTGATTTGTAATTAACTTATTCCTTTTGCTTATTTTGAACATAGAAGCTTGGAGCTTGTTTTGGTACTCACAATTCCGCTTGTTAACTGGCTGTTTTTGGATCTGATTTGCTGAACCTAATATCCCAAACGTCTCCCTTTGTACTATTTGCTCGCTGCTCCAAAGGAAAGCTGCTACAGACTTCTCACTCAATTGCTATTTGCCTAAAATAGGATTCTCTCTTTAAATGTCTAACAAATGAAAGTTAATTTTAGCCTAGTTAAGCAGAGCAGAGTATTCAAACTCAGCGGTTCTTTCTAATTAGTAATCAAGCTTAAAAATTTACCCTTTCTGAATTTGGAAATTAATTCTTACACCAGCTGCTGCTGCTGCTGCCGCTGTTGGCGGCTGGCCAGTGAGTTTTCTCATAGTATTACAGCCTGATTTAAACTATAGTCCCTAGCGTTTGTTTCTCATTCTCTATGAATTATGATGATGCTACTGATTTATGAACTATGATCTTTAGCTGATTTATAATGTTATCCAAGAATGATAAAACGTACGGATCAATACTAAAAGATTTCTTTATTGTTTGTACTCTCAAGGTATCGTCGTTTCCGAAAGACCTGCAAAATTTTGTCATGTTGTGCAGGAAAGTCCTTATTATGATCAATAACCACCACTTTTTAGCTTTTCAGTTCCAAATTGACGAGACATATATGTATTATATTGTTCAGCAGCTAAATTCCAAGAGCTAAATTAAAGCCCCGAACGTCAAACTGCAAGTACCTAACTATTCTGGAATTTCTAACTCAATTTTAGTTATTTGACAGAATACCACTAAGACAAAACATTTTCGACGAGTTGCATGATCTTAAAATACTTTGTACATGCTTAGTAATCATGGTTTTTACATAATTATGAAAAATTTCATTATTATCCAAGAAGTGGCAGGCCATTTCCTTTATTTTATAATTATGCTTTGCATGCATTGAGCACTCATTGACTCCTGAACAGAGGAGTCTATGCAAATCCACCAAACTTGTGCTAAAACAGTGTCCAGTCGTGTCAAACAGATTTACTTGAAGCATTTTAAGACTATACAAACAGAGAAGGAGGTGAAAGTAATATAAAGCTGACTCATGACCATTTTGCAAATTTAATTACCAGTAAAGATTCATAATTCTGCTTAATCAGAACACTGAAAGTACTCAACATAAGTCAACAGTGAAAAAAAATTGAAAGTTGAAAGTCGAGAACTCAACAAAATGCAATGGCATTGAACATTCATCTATTTATTTGCATTAGATGATCTAGGAATTTTACAAGCGTAGGTTAGTCATATCAAACCAGATTTGCTCAAATGCCTTAATGATAAGATCATGGTATTGATTAGAATTAAGAGAAAGATAGCAAGCAAGAAGATCTTCCAAATCCTTTGAATCCCGGATGTTAGTCTCCACAATCATCTCAGCCATTGAATCCCTGAAGTCTCTTTGTGGATCAAACGAAGACTTGACGACTGCAAAACTTTCTGCAATGCTTTTATTCTTGGACTTTAAGTACGTAGAAGGGAACATGCTCTTTCGCGCATAACCTTGAATCTTCGTGCTTGCAATTTTTGGTGAATTTGCCCGAAGCTTTATTCCAGGAGAATTAGCAAATGACTTTCTCACAAGAGGACCACTTCTCGGCTCTTTGTGAGTCCTAATGCCTCCTTCTTTATCAACTTTGACTGAGAGAGATCTGCGTGCTTTAGTCTCCTCTAACCTAGCTGAACTTCTCATCAATTTGGTGAATTCATCTGCCTTTTCATTGGACTTTGGTGGCTTTGTCAATATTGGAGGAAGCTCTAGTTCAGAAATTGCGTCAAATCCTTCTACCTTGTCAAATTTCCTTGTATGAGCCTCGTTATTCATGTCGATGATGATATCAGTAGTCGAAGAACTAAGTTTGCAGTTGTGAGAATTGGAGTATAAGCCTGGTAGATCATATGACTCGAGAGGAGCGAAAAAGTCATCATCCTCTGAGTCTGATAGAAGAGACTCGGGTTCAGGGGAACTTTCAAATGGAGAAAGAGAATAATCAGGAGACTGAGTTAGGGTAGAGTTGGTGGGGACTGAGTTAAGCATGGCATGGGCATGGCAGCTAAAACCAGCAGAGACAGAGGAGATGACTCTAGGAGAAGGCTTGTAAACTGTTCTTCTTCTTCTGTGTCTTCTGTTCAATGATTTTCTTGGCGGATCAGGAAAACGACTGCCCGAGGCTTCAAGATGTAGAGGCGAATTGTAGAATCTGGCAGCTTTGAAAGGTTCCGGGGTGAAGTAATAGGAGGAGTAGATTGGCTTGGAATTGTGGTGTTTTTGCGACGTTGAAGATGATGAGGGAGGTTTTTTCTTTAGGGGGTGAGGTTTTCGGGTTTTGCTCATGTCTTTAAGCTTGTAAAACCAGGCATTTGGTATCATATCTGAGAACCTGAACCTGTAATTACCCATCTCAGACTCAGATACAACTCTTTCTTTGTCACTTCACTTGGAAACCTTTATCATTCTCTGCATCTCTCAATCTCAGACCTGGTTTGCGCTTCCTTTCCCCTCTATTTAATGCACCAGAATAGAAGTTTTTTTTTTTTTTTTTTTGAACTGATGAAATGGAAACTGAAGAGATAACCACATGCACACAACAAATTCTTTATTTATTTAAGGCAACGACAAAGATGGCCCCCAATCTAGAAAAGTCAAGCATAAGGCTAATATCGAGAATTACACATAAAATTTTCTTTTTATTATTATATTAATGTAGTGTTTAAGACCAATTAACCCAATGCAGCGAACGCATTTGTTTTGTCCTCTGCAGTCTGCATTTCCTTAACATTTTTGGGAATCATTTATGCAATGGTTTTCACAAAATTTCCTTCATCAGTGACTGCAAGTGAGAAGCATTAGTTTATAAGCTTAGCTAGTTGTCTTCGTAGTTGTAAGGTAAAGCTCTTAAGCTGACCCCTTTTTTGCTGATTCCTTAGGAATTGAATTGTCAACACCTCATTCGGGTCCTCCCTCTCTCCTTTTTTCCCTTTATAATTATTAAAAGTGGTTTTCATTCCAGTGTAATGATGGTTTATGACCCATTTGTCTACCCAGTGTGTAGTTTTTCCCCATAATTCCCCTCGACCACAAATGATGAAAATATTCCATGCTTTTTCATCAACCTCTTAATTTCTGGGTGCCCCGCCCCACCTGCGTAGTGCTGAACATTCACTTACCTGTCCCCTCCAAACGCTTGGTGAAGTTGGGATGCTGATGTTGATAGCTGGTAGGTCTAGGCTACAGACAGACCGTAGAGCAGCTCCCAAGATCAGATGTGAAGAGCTTCCGGGAAGAGTGGATTGACTAGAAAGCATGCATTGCATTGCATGCATAGGTTAGAAAATTCCTTCATATTGCTTACATTGGAATTTTTTGGTAGATTTTCATGAAGATATTGAAGCTTTTCTTAATGGCACTGATTATTATTGCCCAATGAGTTAAGGGGTATGGGTTTCGATTGGAACAAGTAGAGAGAGCATGCGTTTAGCGGAAATGAGAAAGTAGCGGCTGCAAAAGAGAAATAATAAATGTTAGCAAAGACACAATAGGTTGGCGATTCAATCAAGAATGTCCTCTTTCATTTGTGTTAGGGAGACATGACACGTACATAGTAAACTTGGAACCAACAGTTCTAGATGTCCCATTCAAGCTTGATCGGTGTGTCGGACAATTATAAATAGAGGGAGAGAGAGAGAGAGAGGGGGGGGAGTAATTAGTAATTATGTATTTAATAGATAAGGCAAACAAAGATTTAGTTACTTGATTAGCTAGCGTTGAAGCCAACCGAGGGTAAACTCCATCCAATTGTGACAATTACACTCACAATTTCAATCTGGATATTTCCTTTTCGTTGTTCTTATTTCAAAAATAATCCAAAGCTGTTGCGATTCCTTCTGTCTAATCTAAAATTTCTTCATTTTTTTAATGTAACAAATGGCAAATTAAAGAATTAAATATATTTCCCGTTTCCATTAAGTACCATAAATATTCATTTAATGCCACTTATTTTTATTTTCTGAATTTATATGATTTTTAATTAAAATTTTGAATTTTTCTTAACAATAATCTGTTTTTGGTTTATGAAATTTTCTGTTCAAAATGATTAAATATGTAGGAAAAAAAATGGAAGATTGATAACCTTGAAAATATACCAAGTATACAAATTTTAGTATTTTGATTAAAATCAAGACATTTTTTTGGATAATTGAATTTTTTTGTTTATCTTTCCATAACTATTGATCACTTTTCAGAATATATACATATATATATTGATCAGTTTTGTTTTATTGCAAATGAAGATATTTTTTAAATCCCTAAAAAAACTCGCTTCCTCATGCATTATTAATTGAAAAAAAAATACTGACACTTAAATAGTAAGAGAGTTTATGAACACTAATAGAAAATAATAATAAAAGAGTAGTCTTTAATCATTATTTGCATAGGCTAAATTCTCGTTAAGTTCATCAACTAATCAATTGAAATTTATTGACAAAAAAAAAATAATCTATATATGATATAGTCGTAAAAAAAAAGATTCTTTCCCTCTCTCCAACGTGGCGAGAAAGGCAGTGGTGGGTAAGTATTGGGAAAGAATAAAGTAAATGGTGTGAGATGGATAAACCGACGAACCTAGCAAATTCTAACTTTCTAAGCTAAAACCAAACAAGAATATAGGATAGCATAGTAAGATCCATGGATGGTTTCATTATTGTCTAACAATTACCTTGTTCCTACTAAGTAATTGGAATTGGAATTGGAAAAGCACAGCATTCACAACACAGACCATGAGACTTTTGTGTTTGTGTATTTGTATGTGTACTTACATACTTATCTACATTTGAATGGATATTTGTATTTCAATATGTATTTGTAAGTGAATGTGAGTTGACCTATCGGCTTCAAACCTCATCTTACCAAGTCCCACTCCCATTGGTGTAGTGGATATTTAAAGAATGCTATGCTGTAGGTAAATAATGAGCGAGTGTATAATAATTTATTATATATGATTTTTAAATCTTAAGATTTAAGAGGTATTTTTTAAATTTATAAGGTTATTTTTATCCAACAATTGAAGAGAGAATTCTAAAAAAAAATAAATTGATAATTATTAAAAAAGAGTGAAACTAGAAAAAAAATAGATTTTTGAGTTATTGGATTCAAGGGCTATTTTTCAAATTTATAAAATTATTTTCATCCAACTATTAAAAAAAATCTAAAAAAAGGAAATGAATTAATAATTATTAAACAAGAATGAAACTAGAAAAAATAATTTCAAAAAAAAATAATTATTAGAATTATTAATAAAGAGACTGTAATTACATTTTTACTCTTATTTTTATTTGCTGATTGTTGTTTTTATCCTTAAAAAACGAAGTGGGAGTCGGTTCCTTACCGATATATATTATATATAATATATAATGTATATAATATATTTAAATTATATATGTTAAAAATATTGTTTAAAAATAATAAAATATTTAAAATATTTTATATTAAATTTTAAATTTATAAAATTATTTTATGACATTTACATAACAAAATTATTTTATTAATTGATATTTTTATTTAGTTGTTATATGATGTATTTAAAGTGTTAATCTATACAGCTTAATTTAAGATCATACCCAACCTCTTTGGTAAAAAAAATTTAAAAATTTAATCTTATTAATTATTTTTATTTTATTTTTAAATGATGTATTTAAAAGGTTGGTCTGCACCTTGACTCGCGGATCAATTTAGAGTTCATACCAAATCTGCTAAAAAATAAAATAAAAATTTATTTATTAATTATTTTATTTTAATTTTAGAAGTTTATTTAAATATATTAATCCACATTTTAATTTGAAGATAAGTTCAGGATTGATCATTAAGCCGACTAGTGAAAAAAGTTTAAAAACATTTATTTTAATAATTATTTTAATTTTATTTTTAAATGATATATTTAAAATGATTAATCCACACTTTCACTCATAGATCAATTTAAAATCTCTATCAAATTTAAATAAATAAATATTATTTAATAAAAATATAAAAATATAAAAGAATATTATTAATTATTCTATTTTTAAATGATGTCGATAACTCCAAATCAATTAAATTCATCTTCAATTTTAAATACATATTTATTATTTAATAAAATTTAATTTATAATTAATTTATAATTAATAATAATTAAAATTTATAAAATAAAAATAATCTCCGGAACAGGAGCATAACATTGTTTGATTCCATGTTCCAGTTTTCTACTTTTTTTGTCTCCCCTGAATTCAGTTTGGGTTTCATACAGAAAGTAGCCCCAAAGCCCATTAAGCTCAATCCTTCAATATTATATCATGAATACTGCTGGGTTAGATGCCAAATTGTCAATGCCATAGCCCATACATAGCTCATAAGCCATGGCCATTTTCAACTAAGCAATGAACATGGGGATGGATATAAAAATATCTATCTCCCAGTCACAATTCACAAATTATAGCCTCTTTTTTTTATTATTTATTATTTATTGTTCTCTACTTCTCTTCAGTCTGCTCTTCTCTTCACTGTCTGTCAGTGAGTGACCCAAACAAACAAACAAATAAAGTGATGTGTGAGAAAGAGAGAAAGCAGTGACGCTTGCGGAGGTGGAGGCCTCGAGGCTGATTTCTTTGTTTTCAGTCCTTGAATTGAATTTCGTTTCTTGTTTCTTCGGTTGGGCTGCATCAACCCCAATGTCACCCTACCTTATTCATACCTTGACTTGAAACTTGGTAATTGATATACAAATTATTCATACGGGCCCAAAAACGAAATTCCAGTTGCACCCTCTTCCTCACATAGGGTTTAGGTAACTGTTAGGTGGGGCTCGAGCAGTGCGTCATCCTATTTCCATCCCCGTTTCCTAGCCTAGTGGTGTTAGAGTCCTTTTCGTACTTTCGTTTTTCCCTTGTTTTATACTCTTCCCTCGAATTAAACGTCCTAACTTGCCTAACACTTCAGCTACGTTCTTCTAATCCATCCAAAATTCCAAGACCAATAATAAAACTTCTTCAACCATTCATCGCTGCTTTTAATTTCGCTTTCCTTTTTTTAATTTTTTTTTCCTTTCCTCGTTCTACACGCTGTTTTAAATTACCATTATTAACTACAAAATAATAATAATAATAATAATAATTTTCCCTTGCTCTAATACTGAATGAAATTGAGGAGCACAGACAGACCGAGATCGAGAGAGGTAATTTATGTCCGCTGAGGCTGATCCTGATTGTTCTATCTGCAACCCTCGCCGGCTCTTTCGTTATTAGAAACCTCAAATCTCAGCCCCAAACTAATGATGAAGGTGTTGATTGCCACACCAACGACAACTCCCTTTCTGCCTGCTCCAAGGTTTCTACTTTTTTCTTCAAATTTCCATCTCTCTTTTGTTCTTCCTCTATTGTTATAATAATAATAATAATAATATACCCTTCCCTTTCTTTTTAATTTTTTGATTAGGTTCGCAGAGCTTTCGAATCTGGATTCTGGACATGTCTTGACATGGCAAGTGGTCGTTACTTGTGGAGGCATTTAGTTTCCTCAAACTCAAAGCCTTCCTCTTGATCTCTTTCTTCATTTTTTTTTCCCTTTGGCTACAGTTTAACAGGTTTGATTCGGTGATTTAACTTCAATTACGTTGTTGAAAAAAAACCCATCTTGTTTTGTTGTTTTTTTGGCGGGTTTGTTATTCTTGTCGCTGGTGATTATAATTTTTACGGGAATTTAGCATTCATTGTATTCCAACAGCCACTGCTGTATATAAATCCCTGATCTTTTTCTGTTTAAACTTCTATTATAGATTGTAATTTGGGTCGGAGATTGACAGTAAATAAATGAACTTTCTTCTCAATTAATAGGGATTTAAATTTGTTGGAGAAAATATTTTAGTGTGTGCTATGAAACTTGGTCCTTCTTCTTGTTTTTATTGCTAATTTATTGGTTCAGTTGGATATCTGATTATATCCTAGTCTTACGCACGTTATCAATCATATTTGCTATGCTGCCAGAGGTATTTGATGTCTAGATAAGATACCAACATTTTTGTGAGAAATTGTGAAAACTTATGACTTTGTTCTTGGATCCAGCTTGCCAGGGCACCATTCAATTGGATCATCAAAGGGTAATAGTCTTTAATGCCTTAAAAAGTGATGAGAACTTCGTAGGTTGATTGATGGAGTACGGTCTCTTCAGAGCTTAAAAGCTTTATCTTGGTCAAAAATTAATTATGGAGGTAATAGTATTGGCAAATTATTTAAATGAAAGCAAATGGAAATATGCACTTCAGGTTTCTCCAATCATGATACATTTATGCAACTCGTTGTTGCTTGTTTGTGGGAATATACAAATCCGTAACATGCTGCTTCATGAAAGCTTGAAATTTCTGTATTGTATGTGCATATATCAGGTCTGGGTGGTCGCAGACTTGCAGTTTGCCGCTAACACCATGTTTATAGCCATGCATTGGTATCCTGTAACTTCCTGTTTATAGTTTACAACTGTACAATGCAATCATACTAGGTAGTTGGTGTCTATATTACTGTCTAGTTTTCCTCTTGATCATGGATCTCACTTAGGAGATTGTATTATTGACTGTACTTTTGATTGTCATATATTCTTTCTTATCTCCCTAGCTGTCTCTATACGTTCTGTTGCTTTTCTTTCTCCCCCTATAGATTTTGCAAAATGTGAAGCATTCTCAGTAGTTCCAATAACTAGTGTTTAACCCATTTTAAGTGCTAATACGAGAAATTTCCTAATGAAGTGTGTGCTGCAGTGTTTGCTAATGAGTGGAGGCCATTGAATAATCTTATGACTTTTCAGATACTTTAACAATGGAATAGGATTCTCTGAGTTCGAACAGTACTCTGGTGTGGATTATAAATATTCGGGCGTAGATGCATTAATACCTTGTCTTTATGAGCATGATGATATATTAACCGATGGAGAGTATATGAAAGTAAATGCAGGTGATGCAATGGAATGAAACATGATAGATACTACTGAGTATAAAATATCTTGTTTCATGGTTATACACATAGCCTACTTTTGCATTTCAGATGTTACTTATTGCGAAATAAGAATATCCATAAATTAAGTAGATAACTATAGCTGAGACGAATATACTTTGCTACTGTGGATTCATGCTGATACATGTTCAATTCGTTTTGTTGCTGTAATAACAATGATTGAAGAGGATAAAGGTTTCGAGGAGGATATAAACTTTGTCATCCAATATGTTATTGGTCTACTTTTACGTGCAGAGTGATTTTAAAAGGGCCGGCAATATCCATTATTTTAGGTTGCTACAGTCAGAAACTTATTTTCCCCCTACCCTACTGGGCAGATAATGTTAAAGGATATGTTATTTATATTTATATAATTTTAATATGTTAATAATTAATTTTACATACATGTTCATGTATCTATATATTCTAACGTATTTATATATATATATATATATATTTTACATTTATTATGTCCAAAATTGCCATGTGAAGTGGAATCAAGAACTGAGAAATAGCTTTTTTTTTTATATATATTTTTCTTGTCTTTGGCGGGCCAGAACTACCGCCTTCTTTTGCTTCAAACTCGAGTAAAATTATGAGGCATAATGTTTTATTCATATTTCATTTTTATATATAATTTATAAAAGTTTCATTAACCATGATTTTCATTAATACTTTATTTTCATTCATTATCTTTGAAAGTTATAGATATCATCTTTGACCTTTTAAAATATTTTATCGTTCATTTATTTATTAGTTAAAATTAAAAATTATAAAATATTTAAGCAAGCTTCAATTATTAAGTCACTTAACACAATGCATGCGTGTAAAGATTTATAAAAAAATAGTAATATATATGTCAATTATTTATATTTGAAAAAATAATACATTTATTTTGTTTAAATAAAAAAATTTTATGTAAAAATAAAAAAAAAAGATATTAATAATTTTAAAAAGTTAAAAAATTAAATGCATAAAATAATTTAAGAAGATCAATCATATAATTTTTTTTAAAAAAATTCAAAAATATTTATTTGAAATATGAAAAATATTTTTATGATGTATATAACATATTTTTGAGAATAAAATTCATACTTATTTGAAGAAAAGAATAGATATGGGAGAAAAATAAAAAATAAATGTGTTTTCTTATGATGATATGAAACAATTGATTGCAAATATTGGTTTTGAAAAATTGGTAATTAAATTTCAATCAAGTCTTTAAAAAATAAGTTTTATTTTAGCAAAATTAAGTGTATTAAATATAAAATATGCATGCTATATAATTTTCTCAAAAACATAAAAAAAATTATACATATAAATCAGATAAAAATTGGTTTATGAACTTTGTAATGTCAATAAATGAATATTTTAATTTTTTTACTTTTAATTAAAAAATAAATGAATGATAAAATTATTTGAAAAATTATAGATAGTAAATATGCTTTTTAATGTAATTTTTAAAATATATAAATAAAAATAAAATATTAATAAAGATTATAAATAATAAATATAGTTTTTAAAAGTTATATAGACGATAATAAAAATTTATGAGCGAATTCTACTGAAAACTCCTCTTTTCTTCGGGGTTTTAAAATTTAAACCCGGGAGTGAATTGCAAACCATTTTTACACCATCAAACGTATTGAGTTCACCAATCCCCCATTTTCTTTTTGTCCAATATTCGTTATAAAATTGAGTAAAGCTAAGTGAGAGGAGATGAACCTTTTCTATCCCACAAAAAAAAAAACAAAAAAAAAAAAGCAAGGCCGTGCTTGAATTTTACCAAATTTTAAATGATAATAATACCATTGGTTTATAGCAAAACTATTTATGAATTTAACTATTATCTTATAAACTAACAATAAAATTTTTAAACATTTACAACCAAAACCAATGTAGTAAATTTCAAATAATAATTTAAACACACATATATGTGTGTGTATATATATATATATATTTAAATTTGAAACAAATCAAACTTTCTTAATAAAAAATTATGCTTCAAATGAAATGAAAGCTTCAATAATATCCATATATAATTATATATGGTAACATATTTCAAAGGTATTTTAAATTAAAAGGCTGAATTTCTCTCTCTTTTTTTTTTTAAATACAATTATCTTAAAAAGGCCAAACTTCAACGGTCGAATCGAATCCGTTGTTGTCGGCGAGTGAGGGTGTAAGGGTCCGAGATCGAGAGAGATATGAGAAGGGGGAAAACCGCCCCAAATAGTAATGAAACCAGAAAGAGGAGCAAGAAAGCAGGAGACTCGAAATCCGTCATCGCCTATTTCAAGCAGAGAAAGTCAAGAACAGAAAACATCAATTGCCCGAATTTTGAAGGAGAAAAACAACAAGAAATTAAAGAATCGGGAAATGAAAATAAGGGCAAACCCGGAAAAGGGTTCTTCGCTTGCTATCTGTTAACCTCTCTCAGTCCTCGCCACAAAGGTCACACCTATATTGGGTCAGATTCTACTTTTCCTATTTTAATTTAGTTCTACCTGACTCTTTCTTTGTTATCTCAACATTAATGGGTGCTTTTGTTTCTTGTTTTTTAGTATTAAAGATTTGATCTTTTCTAGTTTTGGTTGCTGTAAGGTTCGGCTTTATGTTTTTGTACTTCTTACTTGAGTGTTTCGAATTATACGTAGCTTGTGTCAAGGCTTTGATTGGATTCATATTTACACCATATGAGGCTTTCCTGAGTAATTTCAGTTTGAACTCCATTTTTCCTTGGTTCTGATCTGTAAATTCAAATTTCGGTTCTTTCTCCTCAATTTTTTTCGTGTTCAGTTTCTTTTCCAGTTCATATTTGATTCATTACCACTTAGCGTACATAAATGAATGCTATTTTTATCTGGTTTAATAAGTCCTTGAAATAATAGTAGCGTCCAGTTTTTTCCCGTTGATTTGAGGTTCTCTAGTTAAAAATTCGAGTTTCAGTAAAAAGTTTGAACCATTTATCTAATGGCACTGTTCCCCAATTGCAGATTTACTGTGAACCCACGGCGTCGGATAAGGCAGCATAATGGGGAAATAGGGAGTGGTGCTTGGAGGACAAAGAACAGACGCCCCTGGGAGATGGTTGTATGCATTTATGGTTTTCCAACAAATGTTTCTGCTCTTCAGGTCATGTACATTTTTTTTAATTTTTTATATAGGTTATAGTTTATACCATGGTTGTTTTCCAATTTGTTGCACCCTTTTCTGAGTTTAGTTGAAAATTGCCAGGGTATGCTTGAAATGTCATTTATATGATTATGAATGGTCTATTTTAGCGCTTGTTGATTTTCTTTGGGTAAATGCGCTCAGAATCCTACCTTGCTTGTTGTAACAAGGAATTTTGTCGGTTTAACAGCTATGTTCTACCTTGATTTTTCATGCTTTAGTGTCATCTTTGATTTTTACGGTATTTGGTTATCTCATTCTAGCGTTATCATCTCATTCTGAATGAACTTTGGCCATGGCAATAAACTTTTAGTGTTTTTTTTCCCCTTCTGGGTTTTTTTATATATTTTATTGCGAAATTTCGTTGTCTTATGTTGTCCACCGTTTAGTTCATGAGGTTTTTATATATAAATGTGTTTTTTTAAGTTGTGAGTCGTAACGCAATGAGAGAGAGAATTCAGAAAAGGCACCTTTTAGACATTTTCTAAGAAGTTCATCTTACCTCAGACACCTTGTTGAGTGGTGAAAAATGCTTCCAAAATTTTAAAATTTGGAATTTCCAGATAGTAATCATGCACGGTACTATCCAGTAACCATTCTGCCCCATGGTTTCTTGCCAACATATAAAAGTTTTCTGATGGGTTGATGCCTGCAGTTTGAGTGGGCCTGGCAGCACCCTCGAGAATCAGTGACCGTGAGGCAAGCAGCTGCAACTTTTAAATCCTTCTCAGGAGTCGCCAATAAGATCAAACTTGCATATACGATGCTCACTCTCCCTGCCTGGCAGAGGTATATGTTTGCTTAAATGCTGTTTTGTTTAGATCAATGGTTGGTTTGACCAGTGTGTAATGTTGTTCTTTGATCAGCTTGAACATCACAGTAAACTATTTCTCAACCAAATACACAAAGCATTCTGCTAGTTGCCCGAGCTTGCCAGAGCAGATGAAAGCTCAAGTTTGCTCAATGGATGAGCTTCCCTGCTATACTGAACCAGATGAGTTTGAATACAAAGATGATTTTGATAACATAGATGAACATGATGAAGTCGGTGATAAATGTGAAACTGTTTATCCAGATGAAGTGGTTATAGTTTCAGCACATAATTCACATAGCATCATTCACGAGGCTTTTTATGAACAATTTGAACACATTGAAGAATATGAAACAAGAAAAGCAGGGGAGTCATCCAACCTTGGAGTACATAATATAAAGTCACAAGTTTTCATTGATTCTCTGACTAGTAAGGTGACATCAATTGCTACAGGCCTCCCCATGGTAGAGGCTGCTGAATGTGCGGATATGAGCATTGTTGGGAAGGAGTCTTCAAGGGGCAAGCAGTTTACATATGCTTTAGAAGCTGAAGAAGATCCACAACCATGGGTAAGAGAGAAACTGTCAACTACTTATGAGGAATATGAAAAGCTAGGGGACTCATCCACTTTTGGAGTATATCACACACAGCCATTGGATGTCATTTGTTCACCAGTGCAAACATCTACGCCAATTGTTACTAGTATTTCCAGTGAAGAGACATCTGAAGGAGCCAATATGAGCGTTATTGAGAAGGAATGTCGAAGTCAGAAGCAATTTACAACTTTAGTGGCAGCCAATGGAGATCAGCAGCCATGGACTAGAGAGAAACCATTGACCACGGAAGTCGCAGTTGTGGAAGATCAACTCCCTAGTTCCACTATTGCTCATGGAGTTGAGGTTATAGATTTATTAACCCCATCTCCCAACTATAGAGTCAGGTCATACAGCAAAAAAGGAAGAATTTCCATGTCTTCTCCTGAGATCATAGATCTCACTTAAGCTTTGCCCAAGTATAGAATGCTGGGGCAAACAAATGATAAATAAGAGGACGAAGGAGGTCACAAGAGCATTCTCTTTAACCCTTAATAACATGGGAGGGCTGAAGGGCTAATTTATCTCAGTTCTATTATGAAAATGACACTTGCTGCTGAATGCTAATTGATCAGATCCAAAGTTATTATTTTCATCAAATACTACAATCCTCAGTATCTTGTGATGAGGAAATCACATCACTGCATTTAAGGATGTACTTCCATTGAAATAGAAAGTTAATTTGATTTTTCAGTCTGAAATCTCTAGCTTGAAAATGCTGATTGTCAGATACTGTTGATTTTTATTGCGTATGTTACTTTGGATGCTCACATAATGGCTGTCAGTACTAGGAGGGCGATAGGAGGTGGTTTTATTTTCTTTCAGTGGCCTACTTCACTTAAAGAAATCATGTATCCTTGATGAAACTTTCCCAGGAGCGTAAAGCTCCTGTTCCCCTTAATCGTCCTGCTTTTTAAGGTCAATTTTCAGAGGGAACTTCGGTAAAGGCGAATTACAGTTGATATTGCTTAACACATATTGGACTAACGAGACAAAATGAGAGGAAAAATGAAATAATTTCTTAACCAGAATAGTTTTTAAACGACTTGTTAAATCAAGCTTCTTTTGGATGCGTATGCAAATGTCAGTAAAGTTGACTTAATAAGTTTAGTAACTTGATCCGATGATTTTTTAACTCTTAGTTTTAATACGTTTGGCAAAGTTGAATTTAGTAAATTAAATTTCCATAAAAATTTGAACGAAATGAGAGGATACATCAACTGAATGGTACTAAAATAAATTTTGGTGGTTAGTCTAGCCGTGTTCATTGGAATTGAATTTCTCACCTCTCTCAGTGTTGCTTTTTATTTGTATGTAGGAAAACTTATGCTAAGATTAAGGGTACTCAGAAATTCTCCGTCCTTTTGTTAATTACTCTTTTAAATTAGACCCGTTCAATTCAAGTTTTATTATCCATCTTACAGTAGTATCTTTTGTAATTCTGTTAACTTTTCGATATTGTACTACTTTTATACTCCCTACTCTTGTATTGGCTCGGCAGATTGTCATAGTTAATTAAGAATACTGTTAAGCTAAGTCCATGACCCACACCACAGCAAATGATATATTCCTTAGATTGAAATTTGAAGGCTAGGCTAATCCCAGTCCCAGTACTATTTAATCACATTTAGTTTGCCAGCTAAGTTTCACTGATGCAGGTCTAGTCTTGAAAGTTAAGGACAGTGCTTTTTGATTGGCCTCAGTGTTGTAGAGCACATAAAAGAAGGAGATCAACCATAAGAGTGGGTAAAAGCTTATGATTCAGATGGGTCTTTATGTTGAGTTGTTGTTCTGATGATCATTATATATTATATTGCTCATTTACAGAAACTAAACGGGTCTACCACTAGACATGCAGTGCATAGTCCTTCCCTTACTTAGCCAGTTAGCATTTCATAAAGGCCTAATGCATAGTCCTTCCCTTGCTTAGCCAGTTGTCATTTCATAAAGGCGAACTGTAATGACAATGACAAGTATTCTGAGTTTTCTCTGCTGTTATGCCACATGCTTCTTATTGACTACAAGATTCATGAACCAAGTACGGCTACTTTGATTTCTTTCTTTCTTTTTGTTAAAACTAGCATACTAAACCATGCAATTCGATTTTGTACATCTCAGAAACTAAAGACTTTAGAGGAGAAAACTAGGAAGCATATTGCGGTGGAAAGGGAGCAGGGGCTGACAACTTGCTTTAGCTCACGTACTCTCCAATCAACATTTTAGGATAGGGCAGATTCTGTCATTCCATATATCCCAAAATTACTTGGACTACTGTGATGGAAACTAAATAACATTTTTTTTTTCAAAGGAATGAAGGAAGTGAAAAACACCAAATTCCTCCCATAACTGGAAACCCTGGCCGAGTTCCAATTTAAAATAACAGTACCTAGATATTGTAATAAGCTGCTGCATGCTTTGTTTCTTTTCTTAACATGGCCAAAATACCAACGAAAAGGGGAAATCATATGCTAAAATTCATGCCTCTGTTCAAGGGAACATTATGATGCATCCATCAGCAGCAATTAATGTGGATGCAAGCCTTGCATCCTGCACATGACGGATCCGTATTATTTATTAAACGTTTTAGTCAATATTTAATAGTAGGCAGCTTGTTCTAACTTTTTTTTTTGTGTTGGGTCTTGATGATCCTAATTTGTTTTAATTTGCATTCAATAATCTGTGGCCTCACATCACTTTTTTCCAATCTTTTTTTTTTCTTTGGGAGTTGTGACTTTAGAATGCTTGATTGGTTATCCTGTTTAAGGGTACACTAAAAAGTGTCACTTTAAACTCCCTAGCATAAAGGGGGTGTAATGATCCATGTCATTTCCTCATTCTAGACTTTCACATTTATAACTAGTCAACTTAAATGAAGTCTTAAAGCCGATCCCTGGTGCACCATAATCCCTGTAAATACTAGTTCCTCTTTAGCCATAGCTTTACTTTTCCCATATTCCTCTACACAAATCCAAGTTACTGCTTAGCTTGGAAGCTAATATGCAAACAAGCAGCTTGTATCTTTCCCAGAAGTCTCTTCGAACGAAGCCTCGTGATGATTTCTTTAGCAGTTGTTCAAGCAGGGAGGTCTCCATTATTAATCTCTCCTTTGAAGATTATCATGGCGGTGCATCTGTCGCGGTTCCTTTCAATTGGGAGTCTGAACCTGGCACCCCTAAAGTAAAGTCTCCTGAAATCCCCAGTCTCCCTCCGCTAACACCCCCGCCTTCCTACTTTTGTTCCACCCCAAAGAGAAGCGTCAAAAACTACTCCATACCTAAACTTCTATATACCGTCTTCCCTAAGCGCTACAGGAGAAAAACTCGTGTGCAACTTTCTCCTGCTTCTTCTTCATCGTTGTCAGCTTCTTCGTCGCATTCATCATCATCATCATCATCATCATGTCCAAGATCATATTCTTTGCCATCATCTCCAATAAGGGTCATCAAATATATATGTACAAAATTAGTTATCAAGAGCAAGACTATTCTGTGATCCAAGGGCTGACGAGGAAGAACATGAATACGAATCCTCAGTTTCAACTCCATGTTTTGGTCGTGGAGCAGGTACTATGTCTCAGGGCTTTTGTTCAACTATGCTCAAGGTATTGCTTAGAGATGAATAAAATTAAATCAAATATTAAGCCAGGGCAGGATGCTAGCTGTTTCTGTGGAGCTTTTGGTTCTTGTGTATGGTGTAAGTTGTAAATGGCTATGTATGTTACGGTAACATTGTATGGATGAAGTCTTTTTTGTTATTTTAATAATGATTTTACTGATCAATACATGGTTGGAAAATGAAATGCAATATTCTACTTCTACTTTTGCTCTGGCCGGCTTTGCAATTGACTTTCATTATCTTTTTCTGCTTTCTGCTGTTTTACATGGGATTGGTTTAGCGCACTGGTTTTGGGGATTTAAATTTGATAAAATATAAAGCAAAGAATTCATTGACCAGTAGCAGAACGTAAATTAAGTAGGATTTAATAGTGATGACAATTGAAAGTAGTTTAGCAGAGAAGGTTTATTGTTTATTGTTAGGATCACATCAACTCCAACCCTCTGACGTTCAGTGAATGTGACTGTGAATGTAAATTTTCAGTAGTTGTGAAGCAAGCAGATGTCATGATTTGGGATCTATAATTTAGTTAATTCATTCAGAGGCGGTGTGTAGCGTGCGTCATTGATAATGGATGGGGCATAAAACTGAACCGTCTACATTGTTTATACTACCTTTTTATACGGTCAACCTGTCTCTTTTTTTTTTTTTTTTAATAATACAGGGAAAATTGATGGTTTTTTTTTTTTTAATTTTCTCCCTCTTATTAATTTTGCTGGATCCGATTGTACCTTGTATTATGGCATGTGAAAATGAGAAAACAAAAAACAGGGTATAAATTGAAGTTACCTATACGATATATTGTTGCCATTTATATTCATGGTGTGTCAAATTTCATGCATTTCTTCGCCTATTATTTTCGTACATACATATATATATATATATATATATATATCATAGTCTACGATATTTATTATTATGTTTTAAGTTTTGAAGGTTCACATCATTTTTAATTGTTAATATCACTCATTTATGCTGAAAATTTGACAAACGACATAAGCATTTTAAGCCGAGTCATTAAATCATGTGCCTACTTTTTTTCATATTTATGAAACTAAAATAATAAATGCAGATTCTTAAAAAAAAAAAAAAAAATACATAAAAAAATTATATTATTAGATTGGTCTCGATTGTCGAGTCAACTTAGCCCATTACTTGCCAAGCCGAAAACGGCCCTTAAAATATTTGGGCCATGCCGCACTATGTTTAGCCTCAGTTGGCCCGCCCATTCTGCCACCTCTAAATGTAGCGACAAAAATTGACGTAGCTGAGGGTGTTTGTATAAATGAGACATGGAATTTGGGCTTCGCATTGAGATTGAGTTTAAGACTAAAAGTGATGGCGGTTCAATTTTTATTGGTTTAAAAAAATTATAATTAATATATAGTAATTTTAATTTCTAAAAATTAAACTGAAACCGAATAAAAATTATATATAATCTAATCAATTCAAACTCAATTTTAAGGATTCAGATCGGTTTGGTTCATCAATTTTTTAAAAAATTTTAAAATTATATTTTTTATAACATTTTTTTAAGTTTTCTACACTAATTTATAAATAAAATTTTTATGCTATAAAAAATCAAAAACAAATTAAAAATTA
>JBBYHK010000022.1:15734792-15756430 GCA_038382065.1 Adansonia grandidieri | reverse complement strand
AGACTGGAGCTGGAGGGACTAAAGGCGTGCGCTCCAATTGAGGGAGATTTTTTCTACTAAAAGAATTAGTGCGTCCAAATCCTAATGAGCCCTAAATTTAAGATAAGAGACCTTTCTTGTAATACTCAGACTCCAAACAATATGATTTTCCATAATATAATATAATGGCCATTGCTTTTCTTTTTCCCGAAAAGCGGATAGAGCTGTTACCTCTGCCCTTACGTGGATTTAGTGTGAGTGAAGCTGATATTGATGCTAGAATTCTTCCTAGATTGGAACTTGCAACCTTTTACGAATAAGTTCGGGTACTGCACTGCATAAAAACTCATCTCTTCTTGCAAATGTTTCATTTTTTTTTTGGAGGGTAAATGTTTCATTTTAATTTCTAAAAGAAGAGGCAAAGGTAATTTACAAGTAGGACAAGGGTTGGTTTTCACGTCATCTACTTTCTTCTCCATTTTTTTTTTCTTTTTTACTTGGAAAGGTTGTCTTTTGCCCATAGTATATAAATATATAAATAAATAAATAAAAACCTGCCAAAATCATGAAATATTATTGCTCATTATATGCGCTATGCTATTTGTTAGAAATTGCTACTACTACTGTTTGAATGAGAGGAGCTCTGAACATGATTTGATGATAACATATATTAAATTATTTGTTGTTGTTTATTTGAGAGGTTTACGTAGACATTTTTTCCTGTAGCAGTGGAGGGCAGTAGGCTAATAGCTGTGAAAGGAATTTTTTTTTTTTTTTTTAAGAAAATACATGAAAAATATGATGAACAAAAATAACACGTTAAGTTGTTCTTGTTCAACTAATGATTTTCAATGTATTTAACAAAAACCGTCCACATAAGTTTAGCATCATTGGAATTGGAAATATAATAATGCCAGTCTCACCCACTCGCACGGCAACATCATTCCAGAAGAAATATCATCTCTTTTCCTATGTTTTTTTAGTCAACACCTCCAATTATAAAATCTTTGGATGAAAAACTTCGCTTTTCCGATCTAAGCTCAGCTTTTCCGTTTTTAAAGTCCATGAAAGGCTACCAACGCAAGTAACAAATCATTTCAATCTTAACTTCTTCTTCTTCTTCTTCTTAAACTTATTTCTTGAATTGCATTAATATGACATGATCTGCAATTATAAAATTAACGTGATAAAATATTACATCGATAATAGATTAGAATGATAAGAGAAGTGCATTACAGATTTAAAATGGAAGAAATTAAATTATTAAATATGGAAATCTATTTTAGATAAGTTTTCAGAGAAGGATGAAGAAAATTTTATAATTAAACTATTTTATTAGATGAGACTAGGAACTTTGCAACCCAAGAAGGAAAATGTGGGAGCTAGCAGGCGGACATCTATTTCATTACAGACATACATAATTAAATACTCTGTCCGCCCTGACCTGTCCATAAATTAGTTTTATATTTTATATTATGAATTGATTTGAATGAATTCAAAATAATATTTTTTATTTAAATAATTTTTTTATTTAAATTTAATTATAAAATATATAAATATTTATATAAAAATAATTTTTTAATTTTTTTAATAATAATAAATAATAATTTACATTTACAAACCTAAATAAATTAAAAACGAATATAAACTTAAATTTAAAATTTTTTTCCCGACTAACCGATCGTGGACACCTACAGTCCGCTACTGTTAGATAAATTTCAGAATCTCAGCGTCAGCCGCCATCCAGTCAAATCCACGAGCTTTGACCAAGAACATATAAAAGCACACCCTCCACGGTCCCAACCCAAATCCCACGATCATCTACACCATAGTTTGAACGGTCAAACGTTCCCTAAACTTCCCAGAAACTCCCTAACAAAAAAAAACAAAAAAAAACCTTGTGTAATACGTGACCATCTTCTCTTCTTCCACCTCATATATCAGCCCCTCCTTCCATCTCCCCTTAACCTTCTTTCCTCTCCGTCTTTTCTATGGCCTCCTCTTGTAGCAGCCTTGACACATCCGCCAATTCCCACCAGCAAAACGCCTTTAGTTTCTCTACACATCCCTTTATGACAACCTCTTTCTCTGATCTTCTTGCATCAGGTACCACCGACGATGAAAACAACCCTTCCTTCACCTCTAACGCTGGCCTTCATACCAAGCGTGGTGGTGGGTTGACGTTGTCGGATCGGATTGCAGAGAGAACTGGCTCCGGTGTGCCAAAGTTTAAGTCACTTCCTCCTCCTTCGCTGCCTCTTTCTCCTGCTCCTGTCTCTCCTTCTTCTTACTTTGCTATCCCTCCAGGACTTAGCCCAGCTGAGCTGTTGGACTCTCCTGTTTTGTTGAACGCTTCTAACGTATGTAATCTTTACATCCTCTGCTTTTCTTCTCTTTGTTCTTGCTCTGTTTAGATTATAGAAATGAAAAAAAAAGTTTTTTTTTTTTTTTTTTATGTTTTTAAGTTTCACCAAAACTTTGTTGACTTGAGATTTTTCTTTTATCTTTGAAATAAAAAATATCTACAAATTTACTTATCGTAAAGCTTTCCTTGTTTATTATATGTTTTTGTTGGGGAAATATTGGATATTTCGATTTGCTTCTTGGGTTTGCCTTTCTGATTGATTTTTGCTTTTGTCTTGTTTTGCCTAACTTGTTCCTTTTTTTTTCTATTATTCTTTTGGCTTTTTTTTGAATGATGGATGTTTCTAATCTTTTTATTTTACGTACAGATTCTGCCATCTCCTACCACTGGAACATTTCCAGCTCAGGCTTTCAATTGGAAATTCAATTCCGGAAACGACCAGCAAAACATCAAAAAGGAAGTCAATAACTACTCTGATTTCTCTTTCCAAACCCAGCCTAAGCCAGTCACCACTTCGTCAAGCATGTTTCAATCGTCAACCAACACAATTGAAACTGTATGTAATCATTTTCCAATCAATTGATCTTTCTAATTTTTTTTCTTTTTCTAGCAATTTTCATTGAATTTATTCCAATTTCAGGCACAGCAACAAGCATGGAGTTTCCCAGAGTCTGCAAAGCAAGACGATTTTTCCTCAGGGAAGGGCATGGTAAAAGCTGAATACACTCAGATGCAGAACTTTTCCCCTGAGATTGCCAACATTCAAAGTAACTCTCAAAGCAACAGCGGCTTCCAATCAGAGTATAGCAATTACCAGCAGCAATCTCAGCCAATCAGAGAGGGCAGAAGATCCGATGATGGATACAACTGGAGGAAATATGGACAAAAACAAGTGAAAGGAAGCGAAAACCCTAGAAGTTACTACAAGTGCACGTATCCCAACTGCCCAACAAAGAAGAAAGTTGAGAGGTCCTTAGATGGGCAGATAACTGAGATAGTTTACAAGGGTAGCCATAACCATCCTAAACCTCAATCCACTAGGAGATCTTCATCATCTTCTTTTTCATCTTCTATTGCTATTCAGACTTCGAGTGCTGCTAGCTTTGAAATTCCGGATCAGTCAATTGTAACTCATGTAAATGGACAGATGGATTCTGTTGCGACACCAGAAAATTCTTCTATATCAGTTGGGGATGATGATTTCGATCAGGGTTCCCAGAAGAGTAAATCAGGAGGAGATGAGTTTGATGAAGATGAACCTGAGGCCAAAAGATGGTAAGTTTAATTAGTAAATTCTTGGCTATATCTTTCTTGTGGTCAAAGATTATTAACAAGAATATAGTATGTGGTTTTCTGTTCTTCTGAACAAACATTGAAATTGCTTACTTTCAGGAGAGGTGAAGTTGAAAATGAAGGAATTTCAGCACCTGGGAATAGAACTGTGAGGGAACCCAGAGTTGTAGTTCAAACAACCAGTGACATTGATATTTTGGATGACGGATACAGATGGAGAAAATACGGGCAGAAAGTGGTCAAGGGAAATCCAAATCCAAGGTAAATTCGAGCTTTAGTAAACTGTTTAGGCCTTTTAAGCTTTTGAAATGTGTGCCCCTTTTCAAAGTTCTAGTAGTATATTATTATATTAGCACTTGGAGTTTATATACCGTTTCTTTTATTTAAGTTTGCTACCTTTCGATCATCTGTTACTCTTATGCATATCATCTATAGGATTTCTAGTTTTCTATGTCTTAAAAACTGGGTTCTGTCTTTCTGTCTTTTGCGTGCATTAGACTCCTTTCAAGAAAGATGGGTTATAGCTAGAATTGATAATTCGTGTATTTGTAATTTTTGTTGTATCATAATTGTGTTTGAGATATTTTATAATTTATATGATTTTGATCTATTAATTATTTATTTTATATAAATTTGATAAATGTATTCGTGTCGTGTTGAGTATTTAGTACTTTAATTATATCATATTTGTATAATTATGGTTAAAATTGTTAGGTTTAGTTATAGCTTTAAAGTTTCTTTGGTGGGAAATGCTTCTGTTTAGCACTACCGCTTCTTTGGTTAAATACCAAGTTTCGGGCTGAAATCCTTCTTTGTTCTTTTTTGGTTCATAAACTTTGGTGTCCTCTATTTCTTTAATAGTTTTGGGGTTAAAAGTGTTTGCCATGTGTTCTAACTGCCGATGCTTGCAGGAGCTACTACAAATGCACACATCCAGGATGTCCAGTGAGAAAGCATGTTGAGCGAGCATCACATGATCATAGGGCAGTCATCACAACCTATGAAGGGAAGCACAATCATGATGTCCCTGCAGCTCGCGGCAGCGGCAGCCATTCTACCAATAGACCTTTACCAGACAACGCCAACAACAACGACAATGCAGCAACGGCAATAAAGCCATTAGCTGTTCTGAATCACTCTAACAATTCCATGACCAACCCTCTTCGCAATCCGAGGCCTTCGACAGTTGAAGGACAGACACCCTTCACGCTGGAGATGTTGCAAGGCACAGGAAACTTTGGATTCTCGGGATTTGGGAACTCCATGGGATCTTTCATGAATCAGACACAACATGTAAACAATATGTTCTCCAGAAACAAGGAAGAACCAAGAGATGAAGTGTTCATCGAGTCGTTACCATGTTGAAATTTCGCAGCGAATGGAAGGTTATAGGGGTAATAGAGGGGAGTAGAAAACACAAGAATAAGGAGATTGGGTTCATAGAATTAATTAATTGCTTTCTGTCTGTTGTATATTCCGCAGTATGGTTTTTGTACATTCAGATTGGTATGCCATATAGGAGCCTATAGAAGTTAACATTATACTATTTTTTTATTGTTTGAGGCATCTCTCTTTGGTGTGGAGAAGAAATACGAGAGCCTCGAATCATTTCCCTTTTTTCAATTTGTATCACACATGCTAGTGATTGCTTTAGAAAATTTCTTTATATTTTAGTTGAAAAAAATTGAATACTCTAATCTAGTAGTTACTTCTGGCAATATGGCCAAACTAGAAAAGAGTTCCTTAAGTTTCAGCCGTGCTGTCTGACTGCCTGCAAGATTTTTGCAGTTATTTTTGGACTAAAAAGAAAAAGGAAAAACAAAAGCAAAATCAAAATTTGGTCTCCGATGACGTTATAATCCAGGAGGAGGTGATACATTTCCTTTTCGGCTTTGCCACCTGGGTTTCAATAAAAACCCCGATCAGCTCCAAAACCCATTCTCCAGGATTTCATCTTGAATTACTTAATAATTTGCTACGTCAGCATCGCATAGTTAATTAGTAATGCTATCGTCATTAGTTACATAATCAAAATTTTTAAATGAGGTTTGAATGAGTCAAAAATGTGGAGCTGGGTGGGATGGGCTGGGATGGGATGGGGAGATTTCTTAATGAGCAAGTTGGTCAAGGTGACATTTGGTATGGATGCTTCCCCTTGCCTTTCCTGGGCAGTATGTTTACTTTGTCATCCCTTGTCGACACAATTAGATAAATGAATCAAGACATTCGAGAAAGGGCAAATTAGTACATGAAAAGCTCTTAGGAAACTCTTACTTTTTCTATTTTCCATCCTCCAATAGCAAAAGAGAGGTGGTGGGACATGCATTTCCGCGTTGCATTTAAACAAAAGTGATGGCCAATGGCTAATGGCCCCGCCAGCAGCACGCCAGGCCGCCACCGACCTACCAACAAACAATACCTACCTATCTAGCGTTCCACACCTTAATCCATTTCTTAAGCTTTCTTAATTAATTGTGTGCTGTTGGTTTTTTTTTTTTGGCTCCAATTCAACTAGTATTAATTAAAAAAAAAGAAGGAAATATTAATCATTGTGAAATAGTTTCATGCAAGGTGAGATTCCTATCCCGCCATTTCCAGCTTTCAAAGCACAGAATATGAAAGCATTTTGCATGTTTAATATGTTCGAGTTAAAAAAAAAAAGCTTTTTGCCATCTCATGTTCCAACTCCCAAATTCCAATCAAGAATGTGAACAACAACATTTCTTCACTTCCATTTGATTATCCAATTAACTACAGAAAATAAAATGTAATCAAACTTATCTCATACAATTCGCTATGAGTGGTGGATATATAGCTGAAGACTGGATGAAATTATAGGACTATTTTTTCAAAAATAAGTATATAAATAAAGAGTTCATGATGAAGTTTGAATAATTACAAAAGAAAAGTATATTATTCTCTTTATTTTAAGCAATTAAATATGAACTAATTTAAGGAATTATATATAGAATAAAATGACGAGAATAGATATTCTGCTCAAACAAAAGCTAAGGAATGAATGTTGATGTTTGGGAGAAAAAGAAAAGTTGTTTAATTTTTTTTTTTTTTTTGAGACAATTGTTGGAAAAGAAAACATGTAGAGAATCGATTCAATCCCATCACAAGAATGTTTTATAAAAACATATTTTAGACGAAGGAAGAACTCTATATCATTAATTGGTAATTATATATCCAAACTATAAAAATACATATGATTTGTATCAAATATATATATGTAAGAAGTTCAATATGATATTCTATTTGAATGGTTTATATTGAAGATGAACTTGGATTTTAGCTTTTCCGGAAAGTATATGAGCTTAAGTTATGACACATCATGAGCGTACACTGGTAGCCATCTGGACATCCTCGTACCAAAACCACATCCCCGGAGAAAACAAATGTCATGTTCCCGCTTTACCCTCCGATTCTCCTTTTATTTTCTGCTCCTCACATACTTCTTGGCGCCAAACCATTCCTTTCCAGTTTCCATTCTCTTTTGATTCTTTATATTATCTCTTGCTTACGCATTAATCCTCGATGGACCCCTTGACACTGAAACCTAACCTCCTAAAGAACATACTCATACGCTGCCTTTCCTTCGGCGTCCTCATCTTCGCCATCCGTTTCGCTTTCTTAGTCGCCATCAGGGGCCAATCCTGCGTAGCCGGCGACGACTTCTGCCTCTTCAACGTCCGCCACGTGTCTTCCATCGCAGTCAAATCGGAAAAATATATCGATTATTACGCTTCCGTTTTCCAAGATTTGATCGCCGAGGGATATCTTTCTCCCAAATCAAACTCTCTTTGCATTGAAACGCTGGCGGGAGAGGAAGTCCACGCCTTGAAAAGAATCGGCGTTTCAGAGTCCATTGGGATTTCCAGAAAACCATCTTCTCCGTTGATTTTACGTGGCCAGGCGTGGAAACAGCCGTTCAAAGGGAACACCTTTGACTTCGAGTTTGCAAGCGGTTTGGAAAGGTCTGACTTTCCTGTGGAGCTCGGTTCGGAGATTTGTCGGACGCTGAAACCGGGGGGATTCTTGGTGGTTCACGTGAAGACTAAAGATGTATACAGTTTGCAATCATTTCTTGATCTTTTTAATTGCTTGAGATGGATCAGAACTCGTGAAACCGATGGCCCTGATTCTTCCACGACCATCCAGGAGATCGTGATGAAGAAAGAGCGGCAAAATTGTCCTCTGAATGGCAATGGCAATGGCAATTCAGGTGATAAATGCTATGTTTCGGAGTTGAAAAGGAAAATTATCCGAAATGCGGAGCCTTTAATCAAACAAGAACCTCTAAAACCATGGATCACATTGAAAAGAAACATTGGAAACATTAAATACTTGACTTCAACGGTGGACATTAGCTTTAAACCAAAGTATGTGTACATTGATGTGGGAGCAAGAAGCTATGGATCTAGTATTGGGAGTTGGTTTAAGAAACAATATCCGAAACAGAATAAAAGCTTTGAAATATACGCTATTGAGGCCGATAAGGCATTTTATGAGGAGTACAAGATGAGGAAAAATGTTAAGCTATTGCCTTATGCGGCGTGGATTAGGAATGAGACATTGTTTTTTGAGATAACAAGGGATCCGAGAAAGAAGAATGCAATGCAGCAGAAAGGCAGAGGAATGGGGAGGATTATTAATAACCCGGTTCAATCGTCAGTTAATTACGTGGAGGATGGGGACAGGATTCAGGGGTTTGATTTAGCAGAGTGGTTGAAAAGTGTGGTGTCAGAGAAAGATTTTGTGGTAATGAAAATGGATGTAGAGGGCACTGAGTTTCATTTGATGCCGAGGTTGATTGAGACAGGAGCAATCTGTTTGGTAGATGAGTTGTTTCTGGAGTGTCATTACAATAGATGGCAGAGATGTTGCCCGGGCCAAAGGAGTCCTAAGTATCACAACACATATGCCCAATGCTTGGACTTGTTTAATTCACTAAGAGCTAAAGGGGTTCTTGTGCACCAGTGGTGGTGACTGACTGGTGACTGCTAATTACTAATTCTGTCTCTATATTGTTCTTTCTTTCTTTCTTTCTTTCTTTCCAAAACCTCTTTCTTGTAAATGTTGGTTATAACGTCATATCTGAATGAGCAATGCATCTTCAGAGAATTTGTGTTGTTGTAAGTATAGAGATATTCATTCGAAATTTTCTCCTTGGTCATAATGTTTTTCCTTTTTCTATAGTTTTTTTATTTTAATTTGCAGAAAGAACCTGTAAAATCATATTTTCTTCTGTAATGCAGCTGACATTTGCAAGATCGCAGGTGGCCCAATGTTTTTAATGTGGGTGATCTGAGTATAGCAAATCACACATGAGCTCTGCAAAATCACAAGAATCTTTCGAAAATTAATACAGCAGTCTTTTGACAGATACTACCAAATTCAATGTCCAAGTGTCCATGAAATACATCAAAGCAACAGCATACAGGAGATCAGGCATTGCAAGAACATGATTGTGCTCCGGGTGAGGGGGATGGATTGGCAGTAATGAAAAATGGGCTGTATTTGACGTGTTTCCTGTGAGCATACGGAGGTAAAGTGCAAATAGGATTTCATAGCTTGGACCCTTCAGTTCACCCCCCCTCCCCCAACCATTCGAACAAGAGGCAGTGCACATGGAATTTGTGCATCATGTTTAAAATGAACTAAGATTTTGAAGTAATAGTGATGCCAACTGAAATGGGCCAGGTAAAAATCCGTCGTTATAAACATTGATTTGGTTCAACCGTTCTCAATAAATAGATGAGGACGTACATGCCGCATACTGTTGCTTTCAATTTGACAATTAGCGTGGATGATTTTGAATACCACATTGGATATCCAATTAGAAGAAATATCTTTATTAACCGTTTAAGGTGATTGCGCTCTTCTTTTTGGGAAGCAAATGTTATTAGAGACAAGTTGTCTAAACTCCTCCCAAAATATAAATGAATAAACAGTGTTTTATTTTGGTTACTGTAAAAGAATTAATATTTACTAATTTATATATATATGTATATATTTTCCTTTAGAAGAAAGTTACATATTAAATAATAAGATTTATAATAACAATTTGTTTTTTTGTTTGTATGTTTTTGTAAAGAATATTTCATTTAAGATGTAAGAAAAGTCAAATATAAATAAATTTGTAAGTAAAATTGTTTTAAATATTAAATAATGTTTAATAAGATATAAATAAATTAGATTGAAAGGCATATATAGCAATTTACAACCTCAGATTTTGCTTGTTTTCGAAAATGCACATCATGCTAGCCCTAGGGAGTCTTATTCTAATTTGTTATTCAAGCATTTTGTTGTGCCAACTACAATCGCAAGGAGGAAGCTGAATAATATATATATATATATATATATACACACACACACACACACACACACATAGATACTTTTAGACGAATTATATATATATATATATATATATATATACATACTTTTAGACGTTGCCTATCGAAAGAAAAAAACTCGCTAACATATCATATTGTTTTTTTTCTTGATATTTGGATGAATTGGTTTAGTCCTTAATTTTCATTTGCAACATTCTGTAACATCATTGTAATAACAGAAGCCTTGAAATTATTTTCTCCAACAATGATTTATGAAGAAGTAATTTGAATATTGATTTTGAGCTGCGTGGAATTAAAACCTGTAATTTCATCATTCAAGCATCTTGCCTAAATTTTTAACTAACAGGAAGAGAAAATTTTGAGCATTCTTTTGCAAATAAATTAATCAATTGGTGATTGGTGTTTTGCTAGCCATATAATAATAATAATAATAATAACATTTTTAGCAATTAATCACCCAGAAAACTATAATAATAATAATAATAATAATAATAAGTAATTGAAACCATGGGTGATAAATGGCCGCTAACTAGGAGGCTTTAAATTAGGTTTTTTTAAGTGTAAACGTAGAAAAAAGTGGGTGCTTGAGAAAAATCAAAGGTTATTGTAAACCAAACCCCCCGCGCGATTCTCCTGTACGTCCATTCAGTTTTTGTAACCTACCATTCCAAAAGCCTTTCACTGCTAGCTCCACCCTCTCTCAACCATGCAACCCTAGACTTCAATCTCTCAAGCAATAACATCTTTTTCTCCGGTGGATTGGCCATAACATGCCGACTTAATTAATAAATTGCAAGTTTCTTGTGCTGCTGCCTGCTATAATAATGGCTAATGAAACATTTACCGATAGCATCGTTTGCCATGAAAAATACGAGGTAAGGTCAAAAGGCGTCTTCTTCGGGGATAATCCACTCAAATTTACAACTCCTGTCCTTTTTATTCAGCTTTCTGTTTCAGCTCTATGCACTGCCATATTCCAGCTAGTTCTCAACCCTCTTGGCGAGAGTGCATTTTTCTCACAGATGTTGGTATGCATTAATTAATTAATTTCTTCTTTTTTGTTATTTTCCTCCCAATTAATTTGATTCCTTATTATATATTATATGCGAGAGAAAGTGTTTATATATATATATATATATATATATATAGTTTTAATTTCTAAAGTTTTGATGATTTTTTTTTTTTTTTTACAGACATGTATTCTAATGGGACCAACATTCTGGGGAGAAAACAATCCTATCATCAAAGCGATTTATCCCTACGAAAGTCTTTATATAAGTCAAACATTCGCCCTTTTTGGGTGCACGCTATTCCTCTTCTTAGTTGGAGTAAAAACGGATTTAGGCATGGTTAAGAGAACAGGAAAGAAAGCAGTGATCATTGGCCTTCTATCTTTTGTGGTGCCCTTTACTCTCAACATAATCGTTGCAGCCATTTTATATAATAATGTTGAATTGGATCCACAACTACAGGAATCCATATTTTTCATCGCATCAATTCTTGCTTTAAATTCCTTTCATGTCGTTGTCTGCCTTCTAGCTGATCTGAATCTCCTCAACTCGGAGCTTGGTCGGTTAGCCACCTCTTCTTCTTTGGTCAGTGGCATGCTTTCTTGGTGTTGGGTATTTGTAACCTTCACAATTAGAAAAGCTGCCTTAGGAAAACAGGATGCTGCGTTATGGATGTTCCTATCTCTTGGCTGCTTGGCGATAATCATAGTATACATCTTGCGGCCTGCGATGTTGACCATGGTTAGGCATACAACTGAAGGAAAAGCCGTGAAAGAGAGTGATATCTTCACTATATTTATGATGATTTTAGGGTGTCTATTCTTTAGCGAAATTATTGGATATCATATGATCATCGGGCCAATGATTTTAGGCATGGCAACGCCAGAGGGACCGCCATTAGGATCAGCACTGGTTAACAAACTGGAAGCTTATGTTTCCTCTATTATCCTACCAGCCTATTTTTCAATAGTCGGACATAATATAAACATCCTAAAAGTACATTCGCGGTCTGTGGTTATCATCCAGTTTATGGCTTTTTGTAACTTTCTCGGAAAACTTTTGGCCACTGTCTTGCCCTCACTCTTCTGCAAAATGCCCCCTGTTGATGCTATTTCCTTAGGCCTTATCATGAGTTCCCAGGGAATCACCGATGTTTTGCTCCTAGTGCAGGCAATGCGCCTTTCGGTAAATAATTATATTTATAATAAACAAATTTTACATCATTTTATTTGACTCAAAATTGTTCTTTTTTTGTTTTTCTGTTTTTTGTTCCTATGAGTTTGTTTCCGACCAAAATACAATCAATGAATCAATTTTTCTTTTACAGTTCATTGACCATGAATCATTTACCATCTTGTTGATATCATTGGTTTTGTTGACTGGGATCACTACTCCGCTGGTGAAATTTCTTTACAAGCCTTCCAAGAGATATATTTCTCAGAAGAGAAGGACCATTCAACACGCACATCCAGAGACGGAGCTCCGAATGCTGGCGGGTATTTATAGTCAATATCAGACTCCGTCTATCATCAATCTTCTCGAATTATCAAACCCAACACCAAAAAGCCCCATTTGCTTCTACGTGATTCACCTCCTAGAGCTCATTGGCCGATCAGCTCCACTTTTCGTAGCCCACCACACAGATAGGAAGAGTTCACTTCGAATGCATGGTTCCCAGCACATGATAAACGCATTCAGATTATACGAGGATAGTAATGAAAGTGTTGTTGTTGTCAATTTATTCACAGCCATCTCACCTTACGTCACAATGCATGATGAAGTTTGCAGTCTTGCCTTGGAAAAGAGAGTTTCGTTGGTGATTGTCCCATTCCACAAGCAATGGAGTCCAACCACTCATATTGAGGAATTGCCAAGGCCTATCAGATCAGTCAATCAACAAATCCTTCAAAACGCCCCCTGTTCTGTCGGGATCCTAGTGGACCGTGGCACATTAGCTGGCATAAGTTCGGTGTCAAGTAAAAGTTTATACCGCATTGGCATGATTTTTGTGGAAGGCCCAGATGATCGTGAAGCGTTAGCATACGTGATGCGCATGGGAGAACGCCCCAACATAAGCATCACGTTGACCCGTTTGATCGATTCTAACAAGAAAAGAAGAGAAGGCAGCATAAATCAGGAATTAGATGAGCGCATTGTGAACGAATTCAGGATCGCGCATGTGGGGAAAAAACACCACGTCTACCAGGAGGAATTCGTGTGCGATAGTGTGGAAACGGTTGGGGCAATCCGATCCATGGAGAGTTGTTATGATCTCATTTTGGTGGGAAGACGCCATGACTACAATTCGCCCTTGTTCGTGGGGCTTACTGAGTGGAATGAGTTTCCGGAGCTAGGATTCGTGGGGGATATGTTAGCCTCATCAGACTCCGGCTGTCAAGTCTCAGTGCTGGTGATGCAACAACATACATTTGCAAAGTCGGAGGATAGTGAAACCGGCAGCTCTAGGTACTTGGCGGAGGATTCAAGCATAGTTGTAGATATACCCCGCAAGTTTAATAGAGTGTATCCAGAGTCTTAATTAGGACAAAAAAATAGTTGTGACTAGAATGCAACTTAAATAATAAACTTATAATTGTTTTTCTTCTTCTATTATCTTTTTAGATATGACAATTTATATATTTGTATCATATTCATATATAATTTTATTTCGTAATAATCGTATTTAAATTTTTTTTTTATATTTATATCAATTTTAATACATTAATAATTCGTATTATATAAATTTTAAAAATATATTGATCTCATATCATGCTATATTTTTAACTTTATATATACTATATTCGTATAATCATAACTCTTCTTTCTTCTCTATACTGTAGCCTTCGGAGACTTCTTTCTCTCTGTATCTGTATACTTTGTACAACATTGCAATTTTCCGCCATTCCGAGACATGGCTCTACTCTGTAAAATTAATATAGCATTTTCCCTTTCTTTTAATATAGTATGTTTAGCGACTTCCTGCATATATAAATTCCGCTGATTTTAGTGGAACTAAATTCTTCCTTTTTTTTTTTTTTTTTAAGTAATGTTGAAAAACTGACACCCGCCCCACATATGATGAACGTTATGGACTTGCAAATTATTGAGTAATGTTTTGAGGACCGAAAGAGCCCAATAAGCAATGGTCACATATTGAGAGCTGTAGGCCCTTTTAGTTGGGTATTAAGGCTTGCAGAGTATTGGGCTGAGAGGCTTGGAGGAAGGAAATAATGCACCCAAAAAATATTCCAAGTTGAACCCAAAGCTCTCTACTTCCCATCCGATCGAGGTTAATTGCATTTCCTGGTGAAAGGGACATTGTCAATACTGAATACATCAAACTTCAATCGGGATTCCACAAGTTCAAAATAATATTAAATTTGATTATAAATTCGCATGCATAACATAAGTATGTACTAAGATTAAGACTTCCATTTGACACTAGCCAGTGATTAAGTTATATATATATATATATATATACATATTTAGCTATATATATATATATATATTATAGAAACTCCCCCTATAGGCTTAGCTGCTGTAGTTAGTAAGTTTATATATAAATATATATATATATATATGTCTATGACCTTATGCCCCCAATCTAAAGAAAATCCGCCAAGGTCTCCTCGGTGAATTGTCGACTAAGCCCGTGAACTCAGCCTTGGTTGCCAATTTTCTCGTTGACAACGTTGCACAATGCTCGAAGCAGAGTTCGTGGGATCTCCCAATTTAGTATTATGAGGCTCCGTTTGGGAACGGTGCAATCATATATAAAATGTCATGCGATCCCATCACACTCCCAAACAAAGCATCAATCAAGCAATCATATTATAGAATTGTGTTAATGTATGTTTGATAATGAATTGTTGCTAAAAATAGCAATTAAACAACCAATGAGATCATAACCCCATGTATATGTGACTTAAGCATGTAGGAAAAGAGACGTGAATCCATGTGATTCTCTTCATTTATATGTTAAATTAAGCTAGCAGAAGCAGTTAAGATATCATAAACTGGAAGGGAGGGAAATCTATGACCTGCAAAAACTAAAACCAAGGAAAGTCTTCGTGTGGTCCAAAACATTTAAATAATTAAGGTGTAGAGTTTGAGATAGGGATAAGTAATTGTTTAATATTTTATGGGGGGAATCCATCTTCCATGTGAGGACTGAGTTATACGATAAATGTTTAAGGGGATTTGCCATTGCCAGCTTGTTTTTGCAATTATTTTTATGTATGTAGCGTGGAGATGTCGCTATTTATCAACTTTTTTTTTATTTTTTTCGATAAGATATCAAAATTTATTATACTAGGGTTGGAGCTTTTTGTCTTCTCCATCAATTGTCCATTTCCCTTTTAAATTTCTATGTACGTAGATCGAAATCCATATTATTAAGACATGAATTTAACTGATAGTTTTTTTTTTTTCCCCTTATGAAATGGGTAAAAATGATCCTTTATATTAAAGAAGAAGAAGGAAGAATGAATTAAAAGAGAGAGGGCCAACTAATAATTTAAGGAGTTTGCCATAGATGGCAGGCACCAAGTTACCAGCTGTAAGATGGAAGTAGCTGGCAAACAACTCAATGAGTTTTAAACTAATATTTTTCTTTGAAATTGGACGGTTCAACTCTCCCCCCAGCTTAAAGAATAAATGTAAACTTAGAATCATTAACCTCAAACTTTAGTAAGTTATTGCTTTCCATAATAATTTATAGAGATATTTCAACTTCTCAATTTTTTTTAATTAAAGCATATTTGGATGATTAATTAAGCTCAATGTCAAATTTTGGTATAACTAATTAATTTTAAGTTAAACTTGTTGCCATCAAAAAAGGCCAAAAGAGGAAAAAAATGGGTAAGCTTGCTCTTTTGAGTCTTATTTATTGAATTATGATACAAAATAAAAAATACATTAATTACTAAACCTTTTGCAAATGATAATCAAACAAATTGAAGGGTTTTCTTCATCTTCTCAAAATTATTCAAAAAATATACACTTAAAGCAAACTCTTTTTAATCAAGCAACACATTATTAATTCCAGAAAGAGAATGTAAAAAAATAATAATAATAAAGAGGAGCACTTTTTACTTACATCTTCAGGGTGTAAATACATTACCATCAATACAAATATTTTTCTCTCATTCTCTCTCTCCAGCGATCATATAGCTTCCGTCATCAAGCAAATGGTGGATTTTTGAATCTGCCATTATTATACGCAGACACAAAAAACGAAAGGGAATTCTAGTAAATTATATCCACAAAGACAAGACCAATAATACCCCACGTATGATGATAAAAAAAAAAATCCCCATTGCATGATTGAACCATTCTTTGATCATCCATGGAGAATTGGAGATGTGATGAGATCCCGGCATAGAAAAAAATGTTAGTCTTCGGAGATGCTTGCCAGATGAGGCCGCCAGACTCCGACACGTCCGTTCTGGCGATCCCTACGTGAGGAATGTTTCTTCTCTGAAATATTGACAGTTGCTAGGTAATGATCGCAATTTGAAACATTGTCGTTGTTGCATTTCTTGCTCTTCTTGGAGGACTTTTTATGGTGCATGCCGCTCTTTTTCTTCTCCGGTAACGAAGACGCTGGGATCAAGAAGTATATATTGCCTCGTTTGAGCTCGGATTCTGGAGAGAGGATTAAAATTTTTCGTACAACACCTTGAGAACATGGTTTGCTTAAGATATGATTAGGGTTGGCCTTGAGGATCTCACCAGCCGTGATCGGACGTGTAATTTCTTCTACGTAGCCATTCAGATGAACTATACGGATCAAGTCTAGAGCTCCACAGGGAAGAACACAAGCTAAACAACACCTTAAACTGTTGCCCATGTCTCTGAGATTAACTCTCAAGTTTGCCAACTCTATTTTTTTTTGTGCCTCAGCCCTCAGCTTTTCTTTTTTTCTCTTTCTGGGAATGAAATGTGAATGGAGGGTGGACAATGTTATATAGCAGCAACAACTGTACTCGTACGTTCTATTTTATAAAGTTTAAATTATTACTTCATATTTTACGCCGTATTCGAAATTACTAGAGTGTCCAACTCTTATAACATGACTATGCATGTATGCATGTGTGTGTATAAAATATATATATATATATATATGTGTATGAGTAATTTTTATTTATGAATTAAATTAATCTTTGAAGATTGGTCTTGGAAGTGCTGCCCATTTATTCATGCAATAAATATAATTAACCGCTTCGTGCCGTAATTGTAATAAGAAGGAAAAATACGGAGTAGGCTTTTATCATACTGTAAGAAAGCCAAAACTCCAAAATGGATTATTCCCCCCAACACTTCAAATCTGTTGCTTAGCTTTTGCTTTTAGAAGTTTGGCAGTCAGAATCTAGGAAAAATTATCCGGAAAACCTTCTTTTCTCAGAGAAAGTATCCGTAGTTAAATGCTAATTGATTTTAGTTACCAAGAAATTCCTATATAATATATTAGAAATTCGCACAACCGTTGATATGGGATCTGAAAAACAATAAATAAATAAGTTGATGCTGAAAATTAAAATAATTAATATAGAAGGCAGTTAATTTTTAGTTTAATTTCCTACTTAAGTAGAACTTTAGTTGATCAACAAATATTTATATCTTATACATAAACCTCAAAACTTGTTAAATACCATTCATCATGGATGGATATTACTTGATTCCATTTAATAAAGATTTAAAAAGGAAAATTAATAGAGGACTCCGATTTGTTTATATTACTTTGTGGGTTTTCTCCGGAATAGATATTACTATGGACATGGAAGTATGTTTTAATCAATCTGAAATAGTAGCAAGCTCTAGTTTAAGGTGAGGGCTAACCTGGCTCTAGTTTTAGCCAAATTTAAATCATGTATATTTTTATATGAGAGACAAACCCCATAGTAAAAAAATTAATGTAAATTCATTAAGATTCCACATCGTTATCGAATCTTACCAAACATGTCTAAATAGATTTAGTCCAATCTTTTAATTACTCCCAATCTGGATAAACGAAGTTGCCTTCTTAACTACTCTTACTCATAATCACAAGTAGTGAGCTAACAATATTCCAATTTACTCCTTCATTCTTTGTTTTGTCAAAACATAAACACAGAATGGCAAAAAATGATCACTAGATCTCTATAGTAATAATAAATAAATTTAAAATGCTTAAATTTTACCAAAAGGGTTTCTTGGGAAAGTAGAGGATTAAGAGGTGATTAAGCCAAATAAATCTTGAAGAATATTGTGAATAAAATAGTAATATTAAGGGCAAATGATGGGTCCTACAACAACATGCCCCATGCCAATGCCGTGCCCAGTTATCGCGAACATAGGCAGAGGCTGGGAAACAGCAAAATCATTAGTCTTTGTTAAGTTTCGTAAAATAAATTATTATTAGGTACGTGCGGTATGCAACTTGAAGAGTATATTTAATTCTAGGGTGAAGAATCTAGTTCTCGTCCGGCGGTGAGGTGCCAACACCAGGGGTGCACTGCTCACTGGTCACGCCCATGAATCATTGGACCACTCTGGCCAACAACACATGGGCCCTTCATAGTTGTTTCGGACCCCGGTCGACTAGGCTAGCCAGCTACTTATTGATTGCACTTCAATGATGCACAATTTATTTTTCCTTTTTACTCGAAAAAAAAAATGAAAAAACATAAGTAACTGCTACTGCTAACCAATTTTTTTTTAATTATAATATAAATGTTAAACATGAAAATAATGAACAAAAAATTATATATATATATGATAATATTTAGCACCAAAATTTTCTGCTTTTCAGCTAGCTCTGTGTGTGTCTGTGTGTGTCTCTGTGTGTGTGTATATATATATATATATATATATGTATGCTGATTAGTGGGCACAAAGTTGAAAGTGGTACTTAAATTGTTTCAAATGATTGTTGGTCAATTTGCAAAAATGTGCTACATGCCGGATTAAAAATAAAAAACTATTATCAAAGGTTTATGTTTTCGTATTAGAAACAATCGAAGAAAACAAACAGAAAATAAATGTAAAAGGAAGAATAAAATTTAAAATTACTTCTTTTATTGAATAAAGAGGAAATTGAGAGTATTAGTGATTGAAGGCTGAACATTTTTTCCCTTGCCCACCACTGGTGTAAGAATGCTCATTATTTTCTTTCAGATTTCTCTGCTTATTTGTCTTTATCCATATGTAAAAATAAATTTGAGATTATTACCCTCTAAAACCAAGCGCTGGTTTTTCCCGTCAATATGCGAAATAAGCGTGGGACAAACGCAAATATGAACTCATGGATGAGCTGATTTCAGATTCTTAAAGAGAGGTTTACCTGATGATATATCTTACATATCTCCTTTCTCATTGCTCGAATGTTCTAACAGATTTCCTGTAGGCAAATGGGATAATGAAAATGAGTCAACCTAATATCCATAAGTTTTTTTGAGAAACCAAGGAAGTAAACTTTGCTCCTATATTTGAATAATTTAAAGCCAAGGTATTCATGCAGCTAAATTTGGAAAACTGGATAGGGTTGAAATTTTCCTAAATTCAAAGTGTAACTGAAACAACAACAAATCTACCAAAAGTGCCACAAACAGTGAAACCCAGATTTCCTATTAGTTTCAAAAAGTAATATCACATTGACTTCAATAATTTAACAAAAATTACAAAACAAATTAAGAGAGCTGGAGCACTAAAAATCAAAGTTGCAAATAGATCATATATGAAGAATAGATATGGACACTAACATTGAAGCCAAATCAATTCATAACTCTACTTATCTCTCAAGAACATACTACAAAAATGAATAAATCAAATAAAAATCACCATTTTTTTGCACTTATCAAACTAAAGCCAATCAACTAAATAACAGAATATGAATCATAAATGATTAACAAAGAAGTATACTATAATTATCCACCCTTAACAGCTAGCCTCTAACTTCTTAAAGGATTAACAGTTTTTAACATGTTCCATCACTAATACGTAACTATTGTAAATAATATAATAAATAGTATACTAGCAGTTATATTTAGTTATAATATATTATCATCAATAAATAACTATACTTATATTATTCTAGATTGTATAATAATAACTATTAAATAATATATTTAATTATAAATATTGTTATGTACTATAATATTATAATGACACTAATTACAATTAAAAAAAATTTTAATAAGAAATTAAAAAATCCATGCCATCCTCTACTAAATGAATAAACAATCAAATTAAATAATAAACTTTGCTTAATGCTTGTGGTGTGAGCAACAATTATTGGGGTTACAAAGATCAAAATATCTATTCCCTTGCATATAATCAGCTCTCCCTGTTGAGAAGAAAGTAACTATTCCTTGGTAATTGGATTAACATAAATAATTACCAGTATAGCAAAGATAGAAAGGGAAAAACTTTAGACAGGTGGGGGAAGCATCACTACAAATCTATTTAGCACAGTACCCACACAAGTCTAATCACCGAAGCAAGATATACTAAGGAATTGCATGTAGACATGGAACTAAAAAAAAAAAAATGGAAAAACAGCGAAAGGGCCAAGAAATTAATGACCCAAAGCTAGAAAAAGTCACGGCTTAATTGAGCAGTTGCATAAAAAGTGGTCATTAGAGGTCCACGAAGTCTTCTATACACCATTAATTCCTCTAGGGTCCTCTTTTAACTGTTGGGTTTTTTTTTTTTTTTTCATTATTATCTTAATTTTTTTGGTGCATGATTGAATTAACTGTTGGTTTTTTTTTCCTATTGAAAATCTACTTTAGTAGCACTAGATAGTAATACAAAAGTTGAGTTATTGTACCAAGGTCATCTTATGAGTAAGAATCTGGAAATATCAATTAACAATAAGTGAATAAAAGACTTTAAATAAGACATATATTAAGAAACTCGCACCCAGTGAAACTCGTGGCTTGACGTGTGATGTCTAACAGTAATTAAACAATGAGAGATTTCATAGATACGATATAGGCACCAATCAAAATGCAATTCTTAATTTGTTTTGTTGTTCAAGTTCCTTCAACTAAGCCAAGCTCCTCCTATTGGTAAAGGAACAATTAATGGACGCTGAACTTGTTAAGAGATCTTTCACATCTTCTATGAAATCTTGGCAGAATTTTCAATGGAGATATCAGAAGTGGTTGAGATATAGTGTCTGACTCGTTGCATTATTCTATACGTTTATGTTTATGTTTAAAAATCGCTCAAACAAATATAAAACACTGTAACGCATGAGTTCATTGACTGTTTGTATATTCAATTATTCATGCATTGATTTTGATTTGATGGTAAAAGGTTCCTGATCAGGGCTTTGATCACTTAGACGTTAATTATTAAATTCATGATTTGCATAATATTTTTATTGGATTTCATTATTCCAATCCTGGTTTTTGTTCTTTATATTCCAATAATATTTTGGCGCACGCATATCCTTTAAGCAAATCAGAATGATCGGATTGCTAAATTTATTGGAGAGAATGATGCAGTTGGCCAAAGCTTGCTGGAGTAGCTCAGTCGGTTAGAGCGTATGGCTGTTAACCATAAGGTGGGAGGTTCGACCCCTCCCTCTAGCGTTTTCTGGGCCTTTTGGGCTGTTTCAATTAATTTGGGCGAAACCAATTTTAG